>JAKCPI010020475.1:0-35424 GCA_023213315.1 Euborellia annulipes | reverse complement strand
GTTGATACCAACGTCAAGAAAAATACAAGTCATCTGAAAAATATAAGATTTGAATTAGTTTTGCTCATTTTAATTTTATATATTCGGTATATATGAAATTTACTTACATATTAAATCGCGTAAAACTTAATCTTGAAGACTTCTTTTTCTTTAAAATAAAACAAAAACAAAATTCGGAAATAATTCTTAAGCAAACATAATGTACTTCACGAACAACTCTTTTTATTATTCGCATTAAAAAGAATATGCGATATTACAGAAAATACTTGGTGATTTATAATTCGAAAACCCGTAAGTCGGATGTCTGAAGAAATCATATCAGGGAGAATGAACGTGATTTTTTGGATTAAGAATAAACGAGAGACCAGGGGGCTGCGAAAGAGATCCTACCTAGCCTAATTAAAGGTATGAACAAAGTGTAATTGTATATACCCGGTCCCCACCATCAGATCGGCGGGGCCCTCGGGCCTGTCCCTGGCCTTAAGGGTATGCGTTATTTACATCCAGGCTATCCCTGGAAAAACGACATCCCTCCCTGACTCTCGTTTACCCATAGAGCCACCTCAAAGCCAACCTCAAAGATACAAAAACATATCAGATTCCCTCCCTTGCATCATAAAAAGACGTCTTTTCGCAAACACAAGAACACTTGAGAACCATGTGCCTCAATCTTTCTATCAGATCTGACCGCATCTCCTTAAGGAATAGTTCGTGGAACAAATCAACGAGAATATAATTCATTTTACCTCTCTGTTGGATCCTAAACACAAATGCAATCAAGGGACCCTAACAAACGAACTGGCTAACGAATAGAGAAGGCACCTGAAGCTAATAACAACGACGAATCTCCAACAGAGGCATAAATTGGAGAATATTCTCGTTGATTTCTCCACTCTTAGCTTCATCCGGAATAGCTACAGGTGCTAAAAAAATAAAATCCCTCTCGTTGGCATGGTGCATCCCTCCCCCCTTCTAGATTTAAACTATTAAACTACAATTTAAGGTGTGAAAATGAATTTCAAATTATAGATCGAAAAGTAAATACATTTAAATTTGTATTCGTATATAAATCACACCTTAAGTTCTAGGTACCAAGTTGATGATGTCCCTCGGTGCAGGAGAGAGAGGCACCCTCTCCTCCCGACGCAGGTGGGGAGGAAATCTAATCTAATTTTTTAATAAAAATGTAAAAAATTAATTAAGTTAAATTTTAAGCAAAAGATTTTTATAAAAATTTATATCAAATTTTTGAAAACTTTTTTAATGAAAATAAAATTTAATTAAGAAATTTTTTAAATGCAAATTAATTAAAAGTGAAATTTATTTATTTTTAATTTATTTATTATTTCTGCAAATTATCTATTTAAAAAAAAAAAATTATTGTTGATTGATTTTAAAAAAAGAGCTAATTCTATTTGGGATCAGCTGAAAAAAAGCAACATCCTAATAAAAGCTAATCTAATCTATTCCCTTCAAAATTCTTGCACCATGCTTAATATACCTTTTGTTCTGTTGACCCTCAGGAATCTGTAACCAAAAAAAGAAAAAAAGGAAATTAGAATAAGATCATTTATATATTTTTAGGATTTATGTGTGTATGTTTAGAGAATAAAATATTCACCTCCTGAGGGGTTGACGGTCGCCCGAAGCTCCTTGCCTCTCGTAGAGTTGATCCATCGAAGCTCCCAGGACTCGTAGAGCTGATCCAGTTGATTGCACTTTTTGAAAGTTAAACACTGAACACTTAACACTTAACACTGATCACAATTGCACTGGGGAAACCCAAACCTGCAAAAGAAAAATTATTTAAGATTCTATCGCCTATAGTTCTAATAATCTAGTGAAAAAAATGTTACTTACCAAAATATATAAATTGCCGGAATCCTGGGCCGGAGAGACACGGCCCTGTAGCAATGTCAAGCCCTCTCTGCACAACTAAAGGCGATGCTTTGTCTGAACTTAAGTCCGCAGACAATCCAGCATGTGAAACTAGAAAGAAAAAAAGAAGAGAATTAGGAAAAGTTTTCCACTCATACATAGCCCTATATATATAGGCTATAAATATTTATATATATTTGAAATTTAGAAAAAATGTGTTAAACTTATTATAGTCTATCATTGATACTGTATTTTTAAGTAATAAAGAATATCCGTGTTTTATTGGTAGTCAAATCACGATTCCAAGTACCGTAGAATCACCCATATACACCCACATACACATTTAATAGATAATTTAGTTAATATTTTTTCGAATATTAGACATAATTAGGACAAAAAAGCGCTAAAAATATTTTTAGCCTCCCAATTTGAGATTTAAGTCCTGGACTGTTAATAATGTTCTCTATAAGAATGCAAAAAAAAGCTCAGCTCCTGAATCGCATTTGGACTGGAGTCGAACAACATTTGCCCAAAAGATTTATCAAAAGATAGCAGCATCCACCCCCAGTAAAAAGGTAATTAGAGTTGAAATTAAAATGTACCTATCTCCACTAAGTTTTAATTGTCAAATATAAAATTTAATTAAAACAAAATATACAATTTTTGTAAAAAAAAAAATCTGCTGTGACTGGTCGCACAGCACACAACTTTCGATTGCCGAAGGTGTCACACCATTTTTTTTGTGTCGAGATATATTTAGTTTCCGCCGATATATTAAAATTCAAGATATAACATTTATAAACATTGGAAAATTTTTATATTTTGTTACCATTGTAACCATTTCTTCTATCTTTCCTAAGAAGTACAAAAGTAAAGTGGTCTTCGAACAATTTTGAGAACAAAATGAGAATATATTCAATACTTTTGAAAGAGCATCTAAAAAATAATTTATTTTCGAATTTTAATCAAAATTGCTAAAGCGAATTTTTAAAAAAATCGAAAAAAACTGAAAAAAGAACTAGTACTCTTTGGCCGATTTTGTTCAAAAGTTTCGTGTCACCTCGCAGGGGGGGGTGCCTAACTTATATATAAAATTTCAACATCATAGCTCTTTTCATTCTTGAGATATTTTGTTCACAGACAGACAGACCATGTTGCAAAAACAACTTTTTTGAATTCAGGGAACTTCAAAACGTGTATATCCATCAAAATCTCGATATCGAATTTTTGACATGAATCCCATACTTAATATATTAACATATAGAGGTAAGAGAAAGTAATAGTGTGCCTGAGACACATGATTTACATGAATCGTGAAATATTTTTACTACTATTTAAAGTCTATATGGTCTCAGATGCCGAAAAATTTAAAAAAAAAAAAATAGTAAAAATATTCCCTTGTGAAAAAAGTTATTAAGCTTAGAGTATATTTAGAAAAATAAAAAGTAACTTGAATCGCATTTGTTTAGATAAGAGAAATTGATTAGCAAGCAACTTAGAAAAAAATAAATAAATTATTAAGATGAAGCACAGTGGTTCCAAATCTCGAAAACGTGGTTAAAAGTCGAAAACGTTATTTAATCTCTCTGAAATTCAATACACAAGGGTTTTTGAGGTTGCTGATTTCGAATGAGCAATTGCAAAATTTCCAAACACTGAGCGAGAATAAATTTGATGTATTTGCTCGCCGAAAGCGAGCAAGGGGGTCCAGGGGCGCAGCCCCCTGACAAGTGGTAAAGCCCGCCCAAAGCTAACAAAATTATTTAGGGGGCTTAAAAGTCTCCAAATTGAAACTTTATTTTTGGACTTATGACCACGTTTTCGGGATTTGGAACCACTGTGTGAAGATGTGAATTATTGAAAATATATTATCTGCCCTCGGTGCTTGGTGTAGAAGTTAGCGTGCTAACCTCATATACCAAACGTCGCGGGTTCGGACCCCAGGCAGTCCGATGATTTTATTTAAGACAATTGGATACCAAATGGCTTAAATAAGAATGCCTGGACCCCATATATGTATATTAAATCAATAACGGATATCGTAAAAGTCTTATATGGCCTGAGTTGCCGAAAAGACAGTGTGAATGTGTGTGTGAGTGTGAGTGTGAATGAGAAAAAAGTGTTTTTTTTTTCTAAAAAAAAAAAAAAATATTATCTAGATTTAAAAAAAATGTTTAACCGAGGCCAGAGTTACTGGTCACATTTACAATTTGTGAACCAGTGTATAAGGATCTCGGAGAATAAGAAGTCAGATATATGCCCCGATTAAAAAATTTTTTTTTCTCGGGTTCCTATATCTGAAACACACTTACTTTGCCATTGGCCAAATGGGTTTTCCGACGGCCATTTAATTAAGTTAAAAAAAAAAAAAATGTTGATAAGGAAATAAAACTATTTAATAATTTCCTAAACGCTGTTGATAATAAGGTAATAATAGACCCCGGGCTTGGAGTAGATGATAATAATAAATAAATGAATAAATTTATTATTAAAGTGATGAATAGTTTAAAAGAATGCGCGTTTTTAGAATAAGTCTTTTATAGGAAATATAATGTAAAAGACCTTAGAAATTAAACAAGTTGTGACCTGCAGGTGGAAATGAAAGATTTTCAAACAAAATTAATGCTTTTCCTATTTGAATGCATCAATAAGATACAAGGCTTATAATTTTAGAGGTTTACTAGTTAGGCCTACTTAATTCTTTGTAAATATCCTAATGAAAATAGGAATATGGAACCGAAATATTAGCAATCCTATTAAAAAAAAAAAAAAAGTTTGGTGTGACGAACAGACAGAGGGTACTAATACTTGGCAATTATATATAATCTTAGAGGAGATTAGTTAACAGAAATTTAAACATAAAATTAAAAAAAAAAAAAAAATTATCCAGATTCGATTTAAATTTCTACCTATAGGCCTATACAGATACTGTACCCCCTTGGCAAGCAACACTAAGCATTTGAGCAAAATCGAGCAAAGACTAGTACTTTGCTGAGTTACTTTTTCGCTTTCCTCAGTTAACTTGTTTTGGAGATCTATTCGTATGATTATTCAAAAAATATATGATTCAGTTTTTACAAGTTAGGCCTACTGATGGGCCCGATATCTCTAGTCTAACCGAGGCACCAAGGAATGATTAAGTATTCGAAGACTTAGTACAAAGGAAACGCATGATTGTACTTGCTTGACTGGTAAAGTAATATAGTCATAAAATATGTTAAATATTATTTTAATATTCTTATGAGGGATAATATGGAAATCGAAGATAATTTTAATGTAAAAGTCTTTCTTAAGATCTAAAAGACATTAAGAAGAGAATCTCTACCGAAACGTTATACTCAAAGGGCAAAATAAAATCACTGTAAATTATTGTGCATTCATTTCATTTCAAAATTAAAACGTTCCACCCTTCAAATATTATTTAAATACAAGACATTCATATAGCCCTATAATATGATGATCGAGACTATAAGCTTAGTTAGAATAAGGAAAATGTCTTTCACTTTCAAGTATTATATTCATTTAGAATTAATTATACATCTCAGTATTTTACAAAACATTCATTTCTTTAATTAGTAATTTCGAATTTTATTAGCGATGGTAGAGAGATTAATTAAAGACAAAATGGACTAACGAGAGAAAAGAACTCGAAGCATACATGTTTGAAATGGTATATGAAAGAATCTGACTTTAAACAAATGGATAAAATAAAATATGCACTTGTGAAATTGCCAGTAAGTAAGAGAGCAAAGAATATAATATTAACCGATGGCATGCACTCATATATGGTTCAACAAAAATATTGAGGAATTGTTAAATTTTTATGTTATTTATAAAGATTATATGTTTAAAGTGAATAATAAATAAATAATAAATAATATTGAATCGAAATACCTAAGCAAAACGAATGAGAAAGGAGAGAGAGCGGCGGAGGCTGCTGGCTGGCGTCATGGCTGCCGGTCAAATGAGAGCGCTTCGGTTTCCTTAGAGCAACGAGCGCGGAGACATTGCTAGGGCAAGAGTCCCCTCTCTACTGATTTGATCAAGCGTCTTGCCTTCCCTTAACAGCAGGTGTACAGTGGCGCCAAAGAATACCGCCCCGTGATTGGTTAATTAGTGAGGAGGAGGAGAGTGGAAGATTCCATTTAAATAAAAGGGGAGTAAGGTAGTGAATAAAGAGCAGATCTTATCTAATCTATTATTTCAATAGCGGAACACAAATCTGCAAAAAAGAACATCTTTTATAATCTCTCTCTCTCTCTCTTTCTCTTATCAAATTGGAAAGAAATATCTAATTTAGATTGACATTATATGTAAAAAATCTGGGTAAAAACAAATAAATCCTTTAAATTAAGGGACTTAAAATTCGCTATCTAATATTTAATTCGAACAATTGATAAAAAATTTTTTTAGAAGTATACAGTAACACAGAGCTAGAGGACTCGTGTCTTGTTTTACGGATCAGAGTTTCGCTTCATGTCCTGAGCAATGAAATTTTTCTAAAGCATATTGGCTATCAATCCTAATAATATTAAAAAAAAAAAAAAAACATTCAGTCAAATTATATGGCCAGAATAAAAATAAGAGAAAGTAAAATGGATTTTATTTTATTTATACTGAAGAGTGATTAAAAGAAATATTTTCCTGATTTACTGATATGTAAAGGAACAAAGGTGACCCAATTTTTATTTTGTTTGAAAAAAAATCTGGTGTGATGGTCGCACAGCACACAACCTTCGGTAATCGAAAGTTGTGTCTGTGCTTGTCACACCAGATTTTTTGTGCCTACATATATTTAGTTTCCTATCATAGGTTCTATATTAAATAGAATTCGCCGGGGGCCTGGCAACGGAGAAGAGCAACAGTCACCACAATCGTTGCGGTTAAGTAATGCCAAGCACGGCGAAAGCTCGGGATTGGTGACCCCAGGCAATCAGCGTGTGGAACGCCCCCCGGTAGCCATCAATACTATGTATTTTCAATTAAATAAATAACAACCTCGTAGCTCAATTCTTTCATGATTTAAACTGAACACACACAGACAGACAAACAGACCATTTTGCGGATTTGTTTTTCCTAATTAACGGGCTAATTTCGTGACTGTCGATTTTGAAATTATGAGCCATGAAATTTTAAATGAATTGGGAAAAAAATCTAAAAAGAAAAATTTATGTTTCAATGCAGGCCTCCCAAACAAATCGTAATTAATATTTTTAAATAAGAAACCGTAGGCTCTGAGTTTGACATCCTCCTATTACTAGATTGAGGATTTATTTAAGAATAAAACTAAAAGAAAACATAATTTTCTTTTTTTTTTTTTAATTGATATTGGCGACCGTTGGCACTAGTTGAAACATATTCTTATAGGAAATATAAATTATATACTAGGTTATTTGTTTCAATTTATTTTATTAACTTAATACGTATTTCTTTACATAATTAACGAGAGAAAATTGTATATATTTTTATTCCGCGCTCTAACCTGACTATTAGTGACGTCTTGATAATTAATTTTTTTCCTAAAATCTTCATGAATAATTTAATAAAAATATCCCTACTCGTTTTAAGATTTGATGATGTTATCGAGATGTTTGTTATTTATGAATAGAATTTCGTGGGTTTTATGAGTAAATTCATTTTAAAAAAATATTGCTCAATTTCTAGCTGATGAGAGAAAGAGAATTCGTGGAATTCACGTTCCCTGACTCGTAATTAGTAATTAAATTTTTTCTAAGGTAAATATTTATTTATTTATTTTTTTTTTTTTGTATTAAATAAAGAACCTTAAATTATAAATATGCTCATCCAGTTGGCTGAATGTGACGTGGGTGATTTCGCATTTCAAAAGTAATTTTTTTTTTTTTTAATTAATGTATATAATATATTCTATTAATTAGAATATAAATTAATAAAATCAAGGCAACTTGACGAGGAGAGGAAGCTATCTATATGCGACATCCCGCCATGTGGGATGGGCGCAAAAAAGGCTCCAACTCAGTAATGTTCTCCTCGACAGGAGCAGGTCACACCAGAGTCCCCCCCCCCAAACTAGGATATACTCCCAACATAAAAGAGTTTGGATAAAAAGCAACCTGGTGGAATTCTCCAAAGGATTAGTTCATTAATTCATTAGAGATAGGAAATCCTACGGACATAGTCCGGTTGGGTCTGAGGTGTGTGTTTGCGTGCACTACCTTTTGACCTTGGTTTGAACTCGCGGATTTAATAATTAAAAACTACAGTAGTTCAATTGGCTCTGAAGACGGCAGATTATTATGCCGAAATAAGTGTAATTTGCTCAGAGATGTCCAAAAATGCTATGAAATATAAAACTATAATTAATTTTAAACTGGTAACCGTTGGCTCTAGTTGAAACATTATGCTTTAATAGGAGAATTATTAAACCTTGTGAATTTAATTCTCCTATTAAAACTATAATTTTTTAAGAAAATTTGTTTCAATTATATTATCAATTACCATCTTGAAGTGACCTAGAAGAAAACTACTGATTTTTAATTTAAGCATATTTATAAGTAAAATGAATATTTTAAATGGGAGAAAAAAAGTGAACACAAAACAAAAGAAAAAAGAGTTTCAAACTCGGATCGTCTAAATCTTCTCTCGAAAATATTTTCTACGATACTAAAAACAGCTATAAACCAACAATCTCCGGTTAAACGGAAAAATAGAAAAAAAAAATCCAACTCTCAAATAGGTATTGGAGACTCCCTGCGTCGCCAGCCTTTTACTTTATTTCCTATCTCTAACTCCTCCTCCTGCGTTCATTTCTAGCTAGTGAACTAATCCTTATTTCTGGGACACCCCGTTCCTTTTATCCACCTTCTTGTATGCTAGGGAGGATGTCCTATGTTTGAGGAGGGACTTCCTCAGCACCGACTCCTTTCGAACCTTCTTTGCGTCCCTCCCACAGGACGGGATGTCACAGCAACTCCCTCTCCTCGTAGAGTTGCCTCCCCCCCCGTCTTCTAGCGCTTATTTTTAATTAAAAAAAGGTCACTCTACTTGTTTCCCTCTTTAAAGTGAATTTAATTAATTTCCACTTAATTTTTAATGATGAATTCAATAGACGTGTGGGCGATGAAGAGAAATTTGTTGACTAAAGCACTCAAGAACTCTCTGAATAATAAAGCGTTCTGTAAACCAACCACAATGTCTAACGAAAAGAGCTTTTAATATGAAAGGTATTCTTATCGTTTTCTTTATATAATAAACTGATATGAAATTCTCTTTTACAGGTCGGGTGCAATGTTGGATAGACTTTAAAGAGCCATGGCAATGGCAGCTCTATGTGACGTTAGTCGCTGTGACTGTCTTCATCGTGCCTGCTCTCATCATCTCTGCTTGTTATACGGTAATCGTGTCTACTATTTGGACAAAAAGCAAACAATTGACGACATCGGCATCGACAGCAATCGCAGCTGTCGGTCTCCATGGCGGCCTCGATCAGAGGCGGAGATTTTCCACAAGGAGTGAGTATTAATTTTTTTTTTTTTTTTAACATTTTTCAGGATTTAATGAATGGAAATTAATTGATTGCTCTTTGTTTCCCACTTCTCTACTCTTTGATATTTATTTAATTATTAATTAATATTTATTAAAAGCAATATATTCTATAAGCTAAGTTATATTCATTTGTCGATTTAATTGAAAAGGATATTATCTCTCTCTGTCTCTATTCATATTAGAAAGCTCTCTTTGAAGTTTGCTTAATTATAAGAACGTCTCTCTCTTTGTGACGGCGAGAAAATCATCCCCACCAGCATTGGGAGGGGGTTAAAATAAAATTTTCCTTCTTTAATGGGAAAATACAGTATATTGGCCATTAAAAATAAAATCTAACTGCTAGGCCTCTATTCATTGTAATCAATTGATTGAACAAATTCAGAACAACGAATAAGACTGCAATAATTTTTATGTAAAATTATGGAAAATAATATGGTTTTCATTAATAAATTTTTTTAATTTTTACTTTCTCTTACCTATGTATATATGTAATATATATATAGAGAGAAAGTATTGGATTCATGTCAAAAATTCGATGTCGAGATTTTGATGGATCTTCACGTTTTGAGGTCCCCTGAATCCAAAAAAGTGGTTTTCGCGACATGGTCTGTCTGTGGGTGTGTGGGTGTGTGGGGGGTGTGTGGGTGGGTGGGTGTGTTCAATTTTAAGCATGAAGGAATTGAGCTACGAGGTTGAAATTTGATATTTAAGTTAAACACCCCCGGGACCGGAAAAATAAGCTTTTAATCAAAATCGGACAAAGAGTACTAGTACTTTACTGATGTACTTTTTCAGTTTTTTTCGATTTTCTCAAAATTCGCTCTAACGATTTTGATTAAAATTCAAAAATCAATTATTTTTTAGATGCTCTTTCAAATGTATATTCTCGTTTTGCTCTCAAAATTGTTTGAAGCACACTTTACTCTTGTGCTTCATAGAAAAGATAGGAGAAATGGTTGCCATGGTAACAAAATATAAATATTTTGCCATACTTATAAATTTTACATCTGAATTCATATGTTCCGTACTGTCGGGAACTAAATATATGTCGACACGAAAAATCTGGTGTGACAAGCAGAGTACACAACTTTCGATTATCGAAGGTAAGAGAAAGTTGTGTGCTGTGCGCCAGTCACACCAGATTTTTACCTTTCGGCTTGAAACTTGAAAAGACATCTCATTTATTCTTTCTTTCTAAACGCGACAACGCCCTCGGGGCATGGCGTCGAGGTTAGCGTGCTAACCTCATATACCAAACGTCGCGGGTTCGGACCTCCAGGCAGTCCGATGATTTTATTTAAGCCAATTGGATACCAAATGGCTTAAATAAGAAGTGCCTGGACCCCATATATGTATAATTATTAATAACGGATATCGTAAAAAGTCTTATATGGCCTGAGTTGCCGAAAAGACTGTGTGAATGTGTGTCGTGAGTGTGAGTGTGAATGAGAAAAAGTGTGAATGTTTTTTTAAGGAAAAAAATCAAAAAAAAAAAAAATAAAATAAAAATAAACGCGACAACGCCTGGAGGCAGGCAACCACAACCGAGGAGGGACTTTCCACACACTTGTTCCTCGAAGCTCCCGCCCCGAGGTTCCATTTTCATTAATGCCACTGTGGCATAGAAAAAGAGAGCAAGCAGCTTTGTTAGAAAAAGTGTCGTTTTTTTTTTTTTTTTTTTTTTGAATATTTAAGCTATTTTGACAAAAAGCAATTTATAACTGTGATGTTATATTAATAAGAGGGTTGAAAATGTGAGATGCAGCTAAGGTTTTTTTTCTTTATTTATTTAATCCTCACGGCTGACGTTTCGTTTCCGTGTTTGAACCATCTTAAGAGCTGACGAAAAGTCATTATGAAAGTGTCATAGTGAATTTTATACATTGTTTAACCAAAACTCTTAGATAATAAATATATATACCCGACTAGAAATTTTAATGTAAGATCTATTGGGCCCTTATTGGGCTGCCCTATAGGGGTGTCACACAAAGTCCTCTCTGGCCCTGATTGGGAATTTATCCCATTTAGGTCCCACACAGAACCCAATTGGGAGACACTGACAATAAATTATTTTATTTTTCCTGAGAATTTCCCGATTGGGTTCTAATTGGGCCCTAATAGGGATTTCCCTATTGGGCATGCCTCCTTGGGACCCAATGAGGTCCAGATGTATACTCTGGGCACCCCACACAATTTCTATTCAGGTATACACAGTATGCCATGACCAGATACATATAAAATTTTTTTTTAACGCTTACTTTTAAGCATTAAGTTCAACTAAATTTGAATATTCCTTATTGGAGATATCATTTAACGCTATATAATTTATCCAATAATGTTCCTTTGAGCGTAATTTGAGAGTTATTTACAAAAAAAGATTTATTTGAAAATAATAATTTATTTTTATTCATTGGATTTAAAAGGCATTTATCTAATTCTATTTCTATTTAGTGTTAAGAGGCTGACAGAATCAAGATTGGCGAGAATATATGAGAGAGCAGGCAGGCTATATATACTAAATCGCCAAGGTGGAAGGGCTATAACTCAACAGCTGATAAGGCCCTAAGTCACGCCAACCCCCTCAAACACTGACCTCTCCCTCTCTCCTTTTTCGATAACGAGAAGAAGGTCGTCATACGTCCTACGTATTTTTTTTTTTTTTTTCAATCTTCTCGAATATATAAATAAATAAATTCGTTGCTTAGAGTAAAGGAAAAGGATCAGCCTAGGATCAATTTTCAGTAAACAGCATTTTCTTTTTTTAGAAATCACTCTGGCAAATACATTCTCATTTTTCAATTTCCAATATCGAAATTCACTTTTATTTTTTGAAAAAAAAAAAAAAAAAAAAAAAAAGTGAAATGTGCTCGGTCACATTCACTCACGGTTGACAAATAATAATCCGTGTCCCTTTCTCTATTCTTTAGCCAAGAGCTTAATCTTAAGCTTTTTTTTTTTTTTTTTGAATTTTATTGAAAGAAATATAGCGGAAAAAAAATATTTTTATAAATAACGTAATAAAATACTTAAAATATTAACAAGCACCATATATTAATAGTTAATTTTTAAGATTAATTTAAAAAAGGATTAATATTGTATTTATTAATTCTAGCTTTAACTTGTCGTATAACGCAATTCATTAAAAAAAATTTTAATCGAAATCGTTAGAGCAGATTTTGGAAAAATCGAAAAAATAGAAAAAGTAAGTTAAATAATGTACTAGTTAGTCGATTTTATTTAAAAGTCTATTTTCGGCTCGTATTGTATTTTTTGGATTTGGTCTGGTAGCCTGATGCAAAGTCTAAGACACCGACGCCTCAGCTAGAGATCCTGGGTTCGATTCTCGGGTGTTTAGCCCACCAACAAACATACAAATATATATACGCTAAATGGTCTCAGTAGACGAGAGAGATAATTAAAAAAAAAATAAATAAATTGGTCACTGTTGACCCTAGCTGGAAAAAATTGTTTAAAATTATTTCTCTACTAGAGTGGAACTTTGAGCTTACTCGACCAAGCAATATTTTTAAATTTTAAAATAAAAAAAATCATCGTTTTTTAGTGCAAGTGAAGGGGTAAAGCTACTTTTAAGACAACACATCCGACGGCTAAGCATTTTGGTTGCCTAAGCTCAAGGCTCCACTCTCGAGCACATCAGGCCTACTTGTGGCTAGGGCTGCGCAAAATATGTTGGGGATAAAAAATTCATTATTTTTGGGGAAAATGGTGTTTGAAAAGATCGGATGAGACGCGTATCAAAAAGAAAAAAGTAAAAAAATTTTCATGGAAGGGGAAAAAATTTTCCGCAGAATCGTTCCCCAAAAAAAATTTTGCTAGAGAAAAAAATAAGGTGTAATCGATTATTTCTTTTCAT
This sequence comes from Euborellia annulipes, assembly GCA_023213315.1. Lineage (NCBI taxonomy): Eukaryota > Metazoa > Arthropoda > Insecta > Dermaptera > Anisolabididae > Euborellia > Euborellia annulipes. The sequence continues at coordinate 22,148 of JAKCPI010020475.1, read as the reverse complement.
AATCGATTATTTTTTCCCATCATCGATTACTTTTTCGTCTGTCCGGACCCAATAATCAATTAATCGGAATAATCGATTATTTTTCATAATCGATAATCAATTATCTATATATAATATTACGGGTGTCCGTCTGTCCGTCTGTCTGTCTGTCTGTCTGGCTGTCCGTCTGTCTGTCCGTCTGTCATGCTCTGTTTGACCAACTTCCCATTGGAATTTTGAAACGAAATTTTGCAGTCTTATAGAGGACGTTATAGAGAGTCCCGAAAAATACTCGGGTCCCAAAATTCCTATAACTTTTGAGTTATTAATTCTTAAAGTTACGATTTCTCCCATAGGAAATGTATAGAGAAATATTCAAGTATTCTTTGAAGTTGTGTATTCTATGAAGGTAAACAAATCCTCAAGCAGGCACTGGATTGGAATACGTAGTAATAATAATTTTCTTTTTATAATTAAGAAAAGGCGAGGGTCCGCCGCAGGCGCCGAGCCAGCGGTTGGGGGTCCAGGGGGCGTAGCCCCCTTCTGCGCCAGCCCGTTTCTCATATTTAAGGCGAGGGTCCGCCGCAGGCGGCCCGAGCCACTGGTGGGGGGTCCAGGGGGCGTAGCCCCCTGTCTCGACGCCAGCCCGTTTCTCATATTTAAGAAAGGCGAGGGTCCGCCGCAGGCGCGCGAGCCAGCGTCTGGGGGGTCCAGGGGGCGTACCCCCCTGTGTGCCAGCCCGTTTCTCATATTTAAGGCGAGGGTCCCCGCAGGCGCCCGAGCCAGCGGCTGGGGGGTCAGGGGGCGTAGCCCCCTCTCGGCCCGCCGAAGGCGGGCGGCGCGGCTAGTTTTCTTACATAATCGAACAACCCTACTTCTGGCTCCGACTGTATCTAACTTAAATATAAAATTCCAGCCTAGTAGCTCATTTACTTTTTGTTTTATTTTGAACATGCACAGACAAATAGACCCAATTTTTTGGACTTGGGGAACTTCACAACTTGTATTTCTATCAAAATCTCAATATCGAATTTTTGACATGAATCCAATATTTCTCTATATATTAACAGATATAGGTAAGAGAAAGTGTCAACAACCTCCTAACTTTCCTTTCCACTAAATATCTATTCTTTATTTATATATTCTTTCACTATATCTCCTCCTAACTACCCCGCATCTAATCATATTTTTAAATAGTTGAATCGCCACCAAGTTTTTTTAAAGATCTTTTTCGGTATCTTTTATTCCAATTGATTGGTAACCATAGCAAATAAATCCTTTGAAATTTGATGTTAAATAGCTAATATGATATTTTTAAAGTAAAATATCATGTCATTCATGACGCTATTCTTAATTTTTTTTCTCATTCACACTCACACTCACACACACTTCACACTCTTTTCCAACTCAGCCATATAAGACTTTTTACGATATCCGTTATTGATAAATATACATATATGGGGTCCAGGCATTCTTAGCACCTAACCTCTACGCCATGCCCCGGGCTATTCTTAATTTATCATAGAAAAAGAGGAAAAAACAAACAGACAATTGAATCAACATGAAAATTATTTCAGAGGATATAAATCGTTTCCTGTTCTATGGCTCTTGAGCTTAAAAAGAAAAAGGGTTCTTGCCAGTTGGTGTTAAGCCAAATTTCGATATCAGAGGTGTGAGCAAGTATAGTTACATTACACGGTACATACTTCAAAAATTATACTATAAAAAAATAGTCTTCTTTCGATGAGCTACCTGCCTATATTCTAATAAAGCAACGTGGCTGCAAAACTTTCCCACTTCTTAATCATATTACTACGATAAAGTTTCAAAAGATTTGGTCCAGGTGCGAAGAAGATGCAATGAAGATTGCTTATTTCGCCTGTCTAAGATCATAAATATCTCCATTTGAATAGCCGTTGCTAGATACCCGTCAAAGAAATAAATTCTATTTGACCAACTTCCCGGTGAAAGTCAAAGCTAATTAATTGCTAATAATAAAATATTAATAATTAAACGTCTCCAATGAAATATCCAAAAAATTTATAGCAAGGATCCACCTGAGAGGAGGGGCCGAGCGCATAAGGCGACATAAAAAATTTCAATCACCGAATTTCTCAATATATGCCCAACAAACCCCCGCCCCAATCCCCCGTGGCCGAGACAAATGTCATTAATGATAGTCTGGAAGACAAAGGGGTGCGGGATCGGATACCAGGCAGTCAGATGAATTTATTTAAATCATTTGTGATACCAAATGGTATATTTTGTCATATTTTTCGGGGTGCTAATTTTGGGAGTTTCCAGTGGCCACAATTTTGAAGCTATCGACTATCGACCTCTTTTTAGCTATTTAAAATATCTACAACTTATAGAAGCCCTTTTTTTGATTTTTCAAAAAATAATTTTTTTTTTTAAGATTAATCACATTAAAGAAAAGATATTTTAAAAAATTCGCTCTATAACATATAGATAATTAAATTAGTATTCATTGTGTTAAAAAATAATTAATTTTCTACCCTTAATTAATTAGCTGGAATCTTTCAAATGAAATGGAATAAATCCCTTGTATTCCTATGGGAAAAACTAATGCCATCTCTTGCCGCTTAGAGTAACTCGGTAGTGAATCGTCTTCTAACGGCTTTTCGAGACACGCACCTTAATAATCCCCAATTGATTCATTGAATTTATCAAAATTATTATAATATAATTTTCCATTTAGAGCAAAGCAAGTACAATTTAAAAGATATTTTTTGCATTTTTAATAATTGAATAGAGATAAAAATTCAATTTATTTCTATTTTCTTTATATAAAAATAAAATAGGAACGAAGTTGAAATCCCTTAAAAGGTGCAAATCCTCCAAATGGAATATGGGATTAGAGAAGAGTAGTCCCATCCTATTTTCCTCTATGAGTATACTGTGTATATAGACTAAATAAACTTTATTAATCGCATTTTATTTAATAAAATATATAGAAGTAAGTTTGCCATTTTTTATAAACGATTAAAACGTTATATTAAACGTATCTTATAAAAGAGAAAATTTTTTCCTTGATAAACTTTTAATCCTACTAATACCCTATTCCATAAGTGCTAATCTCTAGAATGCTGCTCATTTCAAGTAACATAACAAAAGAGCATTCATTGATAATCTATCGTAAAATATTTGTGTTCGAGTAAATTGCATGCATTCCAATGTACACATTGATCAAACGGCTAACCGAATTTAATTGGAAACGAGAGAAAAGCTACTCTATTTGAATAGAGAGAGAGAGAAATGATAATACATATGCAAGTGTTGGTTGGAATCTGACCAAAATCCAAGTCAAACCAATAAAAAAACTACTATATTTGTTTTTTATAATTAAAATGAATTTTTTTTTTTATTTAATAAAAAGTTTGCATTCTCTATTTTAATTAAGCATCTGTAAATGTTTGAATAGTGCTCGTTGGGGTTGTAACAACAAAAATTTGTTTTAAAAGACGTTTTTTTTTATTAATTAAAAAGTTTATTATTAAAAAAGTACAATTGGCTTCATTGGTTTATTGTCAGGGTTAGATAAGAGATTGATTGTGGTTAATGGTTTCGCCCAGTGATCGTCAACCTGTGGTGAAAAGACACAAACTTCGGAAATTACGAAAATGAAAGTTAGAAGAAAGAACAAAAATAACATGTCATCTAATACAAAGGGGACGTCTAACTTTTTAAGTTACGAATCTGGAAATATTGTTATCATTAATATATGACGGATCTCTATAAATTTAATTGATTTTGATTGTTAGTTGCGAAAATATATTAGTGAGTGAGACAAATAAAAAAAACTAATTCCAAGCATGAGAAATTCTAATCAATTATTTTTTAGATGCTCTTTAAAATGTATATTCTCATTTTGCCCTTGAAATCTTCTGAAGACCACTTTACTCTTGTACTTCATAGGAAAGATAAGATAAATAGTTGCCATGGTTACAAAATATAAATATTTTCCCGTGTTTATAAATTTTATATTTGGATACCAGAATGTCGAAAACTAAATATGTCGACACGAAAAATCAGGTATGACAAGCACAGAAAACAACTTTCGATTACAGAAGGTAAGAGAAAGTTGTGTGCTATGCGACCAGTCACACCAGAATTGTTTTCTTGTTTTATGCAAATAAAATGCAGAGTAATAATATTCTGATTTAAATAAAAGAGGTTATCTTCTTTATCCCTAGAAGATATCGGTCTTATCTCAATTTCGATCATATGGCACTTGGTTCCTTTATGCATAACATCGACCAAATAAAATGTGATATATAGGGGAAGGACGGGCATAACGGCCAGGCTAAGCTTTTCTGATTTTTTGCGTTGACTTGCAATCGTTGTAGAAACTTTTGAATCATAGAATATATACATTAATTATCGGAGTTCATGTAAGAATATGTTTGGACTAACTTGTGTGAAAGGAATGTACTCAAATAGTGGATTCTTCAAAAAGTACCCGAGTGGCCATTATGCCCTCACGGGTAGGGTATAATGGCCATATAAGCAAGGAGTGATAAATAAATTGATAAAACCAAACTTATAGTTTACAAAAAAATCTATTTTTACAAAATATTACCATATTTGAATTAACAAAACAGAATTTTACATATTTTGAATACAAAAGCTGCTTTTCGTCAAAAATATGTAGGTCTGCTAGCCTACTGAAAAAGAAATGTGGGGAAAAATCCATTTTTAACAAAGTTTAAGAGCAGTTTTCGCACCAATACCCATTGTCCTCTTCGCCGATACCAGCACACAATTCATGGGCCCACAAGTCACATCCTTGGCACTGGATATACATAATAGCCACGTACTGGCCATTGTGCCCGCAATTTCGCCATTAATAAAAGCTTCTTATCAGTTATAACAAACAACGTCGAACCATTTGAAAATATAGAATTTTTACACAAATTTAACACTCTTTTAAAATAACTATGTTTCAAACACCTCAGTCATTACATAAATTTATCATAATTACATAAACGAAGGACTTGCCTTAGATCACAACCTATGAAACACCCGGAAAATGCAATAGCGTGTCACGTCGTGGTTCTTTCTTCTTCTAATGACTCAAAACAACTGACGAGGATATGAGAGTAAGCTTCGCGAGTTAATCCCAGAATTTCAGCACTGTTAAAGCCTTAAAAATCCATCTGGCCATTATGCCCGCGCTGGCCGTTATGCCCGTCCTTCCCCTACATATTTATATCTTTGTTTATAAATACTAACACTTAAAAAAAATTTGATTTGTATATATATTCTGGTAAACAACTACAGAATGCACCTTTAAATTACAGATAATAAGAAAAAATTGTTTGCTGTGCGACCAGTCACACCAGATTACCCCCCCCCCCCGAGAAACTCCACTGTTCGAATCCCAATTCAATGTATAATATTCTACAAGTATTTTTCCTCACTCTCTGAATTATTTGTTACAAAAAAAAAAAAAAGATTTCTGATTTGATTAATAGAGTTACAACCCTCTGGCTATTATATAGGAATAAAGAATTATCTCTAACATCGCTAGTTATTAAGAAAATTCAACAAAATATTTATTTTTTTTTTATTTCTTATCTTATACTTTCTCAAATTATTATCAGAATAATCCCATCCCCCTCCCCCACCCTCCTCCACACCCACTCGAAATTTATTGAATCAGATCATAGCCAAAGGGAGTGTGCCTCCTACACATTCTCTCTTATAATTGACTTCCATCTCTCTCTCTCTCTCTCTCTTTGGAACAAAGTTGCTTCATGTTTTATTAAGTCTTCTCTATCAGCCTCCAGCTATTTTATCTATAACCAACCAACCTTTATCCTTTATTTATAAAAAAAAAGTAAGTTTATTACATTCCAATTTTGATAAAATTTCTGCTATTTTAATATAACACACCCTTCTCATTTAAGGAGGGCTTTGGAAGAGGAAAAATTTTATTTTTTTGTTGTTATGTTTCGACTAGAATTAATTATTTTGCCTTCATCATAGATAATAAGTTTGAAAAGAAGAAATTAATGGCTGAGTGATAATCAACAGGAACTAGGGTTTGGAAAAAACCGGAAAATTTTGAAAACCGGTTTTTCGGTTTTTTACAAAGTGGAAAACCGGTAAACCGGTTTTAAACCGGTTTTTTTTCAACATCTTAAACGATAACCGTTATTAATGAATATATCTTTTGGGGGTCGAGGCATTCTTATTTAAGCCATTTGGTATCCAATTGGCTTAAATAAAATAGGACTGACTGCGATCCGAACCCAAGAAAATTATTATTACTAGTATTCCAATCCAGTGCCTGCTTGAGGATTTGTTTACATTCATAGAATACAAAAAATCAAAAAATATATAAATATTTCTCCATACATTTCCTATGGGACAAAACGTAACTTTAGGAATTAATAACTCAAAAAATTGCCCCCGGGCTTGGCGAAGTAGGTAACGTGTCTACCTCCTATACCAAACGTCACGAGTTCGGATGATTTTATTTAAGCCATTTGGATACCAAATGTTTTAAATAGAAATGCCTGGACCTCCAATAGATATTATCATATATAACAGTTTTCGTAAAGTCTTATATGGCCTAAGTTGCCAAAAAGACTGTGAATGTGTGTGTGAGTGTGAGTGTGAATGTTAAAAAATTGTAGGAATTTCGGGACCCGAGTATTTTTCCTGTAATCTCCATAACGTCCACTATAGGATTACAAAATTTTCTCATTCCAACGGAAAGTTGGTCAAACAGAGCAAGACAGACGGACGGGTGGACAGACAGACACTCCGCTATTATTATATATAGATTATTTAAGTATTGGGAAATTCGGCATCTAAGGCCATTTAGACCCTCTACCTATTTATTTCAAATGATTGATAGCCAATTCAAAAGAAATAAATTTTTCTCGCTTGGGACGGGAAGGGAACTAATGTCTTCTCTCTGAGCCATGGGTCACGGGCTAATTTATAATTTGAATACAAGTATTACTGAAGAAAATATTTAAAAAGAAAAACCGAATTCGGTTTTTCGAGAAAAACTCGGTTTTTCGGTTTTTGAAAATTAGCCAAAAAACCGGTTTACCGGTTTCGGTTTTCCCCGGTGTCCAAACCCTAACAGGAACAGACAGCCAGCAAAGAACAAAAACTTTATTTAAATAAATATCATCGATGTTTCGGGAACGCATCGCTCCCATTTTCAGGACTCATCGAACAATTTGTGATTTTGCCTAACACCAAATAAATTGTTCGATGACCGTAGGTGCTGAAGATGGGAGCGATGCGTTCCCGAAACGTCGACGATATTTAAATAAAGTTTTTGTTCTTTGCTGGCTGCCTTCATCTACCTGTTCCTGTTGATTATTATCAATAGGTTTGTTCGTTTCACTTGCCATGGTAAAAAGTGCAACGCTGTCAAGGCACGCTATCTAGGTCAAAAGGTGCAAACGTACTACTGTCTAGAACAAAAAAGTGCAACTTTTGCTATCTGTTCGATTGAAGCCATGAACTCGCAAAATGAGTTCATAAAAAACCTAATCTTCAATTGTCATTTTTATAGTGTTGATCCTTAAGTACATGGGCGTAGCCAACGTGGGGCAGGGGGCCCCCGTCTTGTCCTGAAAATATTTTGTCTATTAAAAACAAATAGGCCTATATACTTTTACCAGTTGTATTTTTTTTTTTTTAATGAGATTATTTAAGGAAAATAATTAATAATAATAATACCCAAGGGGGAGGAAAGGCCTCTCGTCCTAACGAGTGGTTGCCCCCCCCCCCTCCCCCCTATCAAGATGTCTGGCTACGCCTATGGTTAAGTAAATAAAAATAATTATTAAAAATAAAGAAAAAATTGAAAATAAAGCTTAAAACTTACTTATCTTTTTAATTGTCGGTATTATTTTAATCGAGGTGGATTGAAAGAAAAATGGCGCCAAAAAACAGCTTTTCTAAATGTTATTTCTATCAACGGCTTAAGGCATGCTAGTAAAATCTTTAACATTTTTTTTAGACGGACAGTTGAAAAGCGCACTCTTTCCCTTTAACAGAATTTGTTTTTCATTAAGTACTACACATAAAAAAATTTTCGTTCAAATCGGTGAGGGGAAGGCCGTACACACCCCTTGTAAGAGCGGAAAAGTTTTGCAATTTAGATGCCAGTTTCCCTTCTATTTTGAGTTCGTTCATCCTTGAGATATATAATCAGATATATATTTTTTTTTCTCAGTGATGTAATAACACTATTTTTTTTTTTTTAATATATTATAATAAATCTCCGATTAGCATAATTCACGAATGAATATTTTATGTTAATAATCCCTTTTTATTTTAAGGAAATATTATAAAAAATTTTTGAGGGGGCTTTTGATTTTAATTTTAAAATTCTTTTTTTCTCTTATGCATGCAGAAAATGGACCAATTATAGATGCTGTTGTTGTTCTTTACTGGTAATCTGTCGATAATGATACGTTAGCACAAAGGCGATTTGCATCGACGCCTTTTCGCCGCCATTGTTTTTGTTGTTTTTTAAACTCCCCCCCCTCCTCCCCCTATCCCGTCTCTCTCTTCTGGTTGGAATCTCTGTATTATTATTATTTTCTATTTTTAGACCTAGGAAATTACTAGATCCATGAATTAATGGATCTATTAACTAATCGCTAGCATGTTAGAAGAAAATTTAAAGATGATAGTATATAATTGGGATTGTAGCTATTTTATTAAATTCTTGTTTTAATGATTAGGCTATTTTTAGATGTTCATTTGAGGATTTTATAAAAAAAAAAAAAAAAAAAAAATTCGTTGGCGTGGGTCACTCTGGACTTGGAGTTCGGGTTCATTGAAATGATGAATTTATCGGCTGGGGTTATTCACATTTAGATATAGGTAGGCCTACGGTACATTCATCAATAAAAATAAATAAGAAATAAAATGAAAGACTTGTTTTGAAATAAATGACCATTTCCCAAGTATTGTCTCAGGGGGTAACTAGGAGCTTCACCAGATTTTAGATAAATTGAACAAGAAAAAGTTGATTTATGAATTTTAATCGAAATCATCAACAAATTTTGAGAAATTAAAAAAAAAAAACTGAAAAAGTACTTCAGTAATTACTATTACTTTTTGACCGAAAAGCTTATTTTAACTGCCCGGGGGGGAGGGGGAGGGGTACCTAACTTCAATATAAATTTTCAACTTCGTAGCTCTTGTCTTAACTTACCACAGGCAGACAGACAGACAGACATACCAATTCGACATCGAATTTTTAACATGATCGCAATACTTGCTCACTATATATTACATATATAAGTAAGAGAAATTAAAAACATCATATTAAGTCAATGGGGCTGGTGTAGCGGGCTAGGTTTCTCGGTTTCTACAAAGAAGATCACTGTTCAAATCCTAGGCGTGGGGATTTTTTTTTTTAAACATTCACACTTTTTTACTTTCTCTTACCTATGTATATATGTAATATATATAGAGAGAAAGTATTGCATTCATGTCAAAAATTCGATGTCAAGATTTTGATGGATCTTCACGTTTTGAGGTCCCCTGAATCCAAAAAAGTGGTTTTCGCGACATGGTCTGTCTGTGTGTGTGTGTGGGTGTGTGTGTGTTCAATTTTAAGCATGAAGGAATTGAGCTAGGAGGTTGAAATTTTATATTTAAGTTAAATACCTCCCGGGACCGGAAAAATAAGCTTTTAATCAAAATCGGCCAAAGAATACTAGTACTTTACTGATGTACTTTTTCAGTTTTTTTCGATTTTCTCAAAATTCGCTCTAACGATTTTGATTAAAATTCAAAAATCAATTATTTTTTAGATGCTCTTTCAAATGTATATTCGCGTTTTGCTCTCAAAATTGTTTGAAGCACACTTTACTCTTGTGCTTCATAGGAAAGATAGGAGAAATGGTTGCCATGGTTACAAAATATAAATATTTTCCCATGTTTATAATTTTGACATCTGAATTCAAATATTCCCTACTGCCGGGAACTAAATACATGTCGCCCTCGGGGCATGGTGTAGAGGTTAGCGTGCTAACCTCATATACCAAACGTCGCGGGTTCGGACCCCAGGCAGTCCGATGATTTTATATAAGGCATTTGGATACCAAATGACTTATATAAGAATGCCTGGACCCCAATATGTATAATAATAAATAACGGTTATCGTCTAAAGTCTTAAATGGCCTAAGTTGCCGAAAAGACTGTGTGAATGCGTGTGTGAGTGTGAGTGTGAATGAGAAAAAAGTGTAAATGTTTAAAAAAAAAAAAAAAAAAAAAAAAAAAAAAAAAAACACATGTCGACACAAAAAATCTGGTGTGACAAGCACAGTACACAACTTTCGATTACCGAAGGTAAGAGAAAGTTGTGTGCTATGCGCCAGTCACACCAGATTTTTCTCATTCACATACACATACACACAGTCTTTTCGGCAACTTAGGCCATTTAAGACTTTTAACGATGCTCGTAGGTTTAATATATCTATTGGGGGGTCCAGGCATTTCTATTTAAGCCATTTGGTATCCAAATGCCTTAAATAAAATCATCGGACTGCCTGGGGTCCGAACCCGCGACGTTCGGTATAGAAGGTAGGCACGCTATCAACTACTCCAAGCCCCGAGGGCAACGAAGGGATTTTTCATTAAATAAATTTAATGTAAACAAATTTTCAAGCAGACATTGGTTTGGAATATTGGATCTCACCACAATAGCCCCAGGCAACTCTACGGAGAGAGGAAGTTGCTGTGGCATTCTGTTGGAGGGTCCCTCCTAGTGATGCATTCTTCGAAAGGAAACGGTGCTGAGGAAATCCCTTCTCAAACCAGGACATCCTCCATAGCATAGAAGAGGTTGGATAAAAGGAACTAGAAATAAGGATTAGTTCACTAGATAGAAACCAACGCAGGAGGAGGAGTTAGAGAAGGGAAATGATGCAACTCCACAGGGTGCCGGCTACGGCCAATAGCCGAAAGGGTTTGAGGTGTGTGCCTTCGTACACGAAAGCACCTCGGGCAAATAAACGGGGATCCCGATAGGAATTTCAAATAATACTCTTAAAAATCTTTCTTTGTATGCAATTGATTTGAATTTAATTAAAAGAAGCTTTTGTTGTTTTTGTTGTCCTAAGAATGAATGACGTCTTTATGGGAAAGGCCGAATACAAATTCTTTAATAAATAAATAAATATTTGGTTTTCTCAAATGGAGATCTTACAAACATATCTGGATCGGGCACCCTTTTCAATAAGAAAATATTTTTTATTTAATTTATTTATTTATTTTTCGCATTTAAGGCCATTTTGACTCTCTTTCCTATTTATTTCAATTAAATAAATTTTTCACCTGAGAGGGGATGAGAGCTCTCGATCTCCGGCACCAGAAGCTAATGCATCAAAGGACGGTGCGTGAGTTAGTTAAAGCCCTACATCAGTGATTATGCCCTAATTATACGCTACGCTTAATATAAACCAAACTGCCGAGCAGAAGCTATTGCTTTACCAAGAAATTGTTAGGAATTCCTGCCTGAATGGCGCCCCGGCCTTTGTCTGGGGTGGTCGGAAACGTGCCCGCCCAAATTATTAATCAATGCTGTCGCGGGTCGGATAAACAGTGGATGAAGCTTGTATTTATAAATAATGTATGTCAAAATAATTATGTACACAAAGAGGGGAAAAATGTACATGTTTTTGAATAAAAATATCTTTGTGTGGTTTTATGAAACCACGATGCAAGTGAAACTTATTTCGGATCGTAGACGTTTAACTGAAAATTTTCAGAAAATTATTCAATTAAAGGTATTAAAATCGCGTTTTTAATCTTAACTTAATAATTGGAAAATGGGAATGATAATGGGAAATCAATAGACATGTTAAAAACTGAGAACAATATTTATTTAGCAATTGAAGATTTGAATCATTTTAAATTATTTTAAAAATTATATTTTATCAATTTAAAAATTGAATAATTTAATCTCGCAATTAGTTTTTTATAATTCGTCATATATATTAAATTTCAATTTCCCTATTATTGCATTAATTATAGGAAAGTGCAACAACATCTTTTTTAATAGAGAGAGAGATGATATTTTAACTAAATCACAGATTTTAGATAATAAAACCATAAAATTTGCATGAATTTCATTCCTACGTGAATTTCATTCGCTTCACTTGACAGTCATTTTGAAAATATCAAATCTTTGTTGATTGTTATCTTGCATACAAATTGATGTTGACTTTCAAAGTTAACCGCACCTGAGTGAATTCAATTTATGACACCGACAAATAATAAGAGGAGTTACCGACATTTATTCATTTATATGCTCAGAATATTTCATTTAATTTCAAAGTGATTAAATCCGTTTTTTTGAATAGTTTTTATAATTACTTTTTGTCATCATACATTTTTATAAAGGCCTACTCAAGTTCAACTAGAAACCTATTAGTACAAAGTAATTTTTTAATTTTTACTTTCTCTTACCTCCATATATGTTAATATATATAGAGAGAAAGTATTGGATTCATGTCGAAGATTCGATCTCGAGATTTTGACGGATATACACGTTTTGAGCTCCCCTGAATACAAAAAAGTGGTTTTCAAGACATGGTCCATTTGGTATCCAAATGTCTTAATGTGCGCGTCTCAGGGTGCTAATTTTGGGAATTTCCAGCGGCCACAATTTTGAAGCTATCGACCTCAAATCTTTTTTTTAAATTAAAGCTATTTAAAATGTATACAATTTATAAAAGCCCTTTTTTTGATTTAAAAAAAAAAAAAAAATTTTTTTAGATCAATCGCATTTAAGAAAATATATTTTTTAAAAATTCGCTCTATATCTTACAGATAATTAAATTAGTATTCATTGTGTCAAAGAATAATTAATTTTTTACCCTTAATTAATTAGCTGGAATCTTTAAAATTAAATGGAATAAATCCCTTGTATTCCTATGGAAAAACTAACGCCATCTCTTGCCGCCTCGAGTAACTCGGTAGTCAATCGTCTTCTAACGGCTTTTCGAGACGCGCACCTTAAATAAAATCATCGGACTGCCTGGGGTCCGAACCCGCGACTCTTGGTATACGAGACTAGCACGCTAACCCATACATCAAGCCCGAGGGCAAAATTAACACTAATGTATTTATATAATAAAATTTTCAATTATTAGCTACTATGTTTGTTTACCCTAAATTTGTGAAATATCAATAATTTCGAAAGAAAGTTTTTTTTTTTTTTTGCATTGATGAGTAAATTTGTAATAAACATATTTATTTTTTTTCATCTTTCGTCACTTTTTTTTTATTTATTATTTTTTTTTTTTTTTAGAAGTTAGGAAAGAGAGAGAGGGAGTGATATCGTGTTACATCCACCCCCATCAAGTGTTATAAATAATGACTGTATTTTCTCGAGGGTTGTTTGTGACTCGCTTTTTTTCTCCATAAGAAGAAACGAGAGAGAGGGAGAGAGAGAGGGATTCCCCCATCTTCCAATAGAGTATCGAACATATTTGAAAATTTATCGCGTATGTGAATGTTTATAATACGATTTTATTTTATTAAGAGATGATAAAAAAAATAACATGGGGATTATTTAAAAAAAAATATTGATATCAAGAGAATGCAGCCAGAAATTGAGCCTGGTGTGACTAGTCGCACAGCATACAACTTCAGTAATTCAAAGTGGTGTTCTGAGCATTAAAACAACCGATTTTTTTTGCCAACTTATATTTAATTTCCGGCAAGAATTTTTAAAAAATATCTTTTATTTAATGCGATTAATCTAAAAAAAAAGTTTATTTTTTCAAAAATCAAAAAAACGGCTTCTATAAGTTGTAGATATTTTAAATAGCTTTAATTAAAAAAAAAATCTGGTGTGACTGGCGCACAGCACACAACTTTCTCTTACCTTTGGTAATCGAAAGTTGTGTTCTGTGCTTGTCACACCAGATTTTTTGTGTCGACATGTATTTAGTTTCCGACAGTAGGGTACAATTGAATTCAAGATGTAAAATTTATAAGTATGGGAAAATATTTATATTGTGTTACCATGGCAACCATTTCTCCTATCTTTCCTATGAAGCACAAGAGTAAAGTGTGCTTCAAACAATTTTGAGGGCAAAACGAGAATATACATTTGAAAGAGCATCTAAAAAATAATTGATTTTTGAATTTTAATCAAAATCGTTAGAGCGAATTTTGAGAAAATCGAAAAAAACTGAAAAAGTACATCAGTAAAGTACTAGTACTCTTTGGCCGATTTTGATTAAAAGCTTATTTTTCCGGTCCCGGGGGTGTTTAACTTAAATATAAAATTTCAGCCTCATAGCTCAATTCCTTCATGCTTAAAATTGAACACAGACACACCCACACACCCACCCACCCACCCACCCACCCACCCACCCACCCACAGACAGACCATGTCGCGAAAACCACTTTTTTGGATTCAGGGGACCTCAAAACGTGAAGATCCATCAAAATCTCGACATCGAATTTTTGACATGAATCCAATACTTTCTCTCTATATATATATTACATATATACATAGGTAAGAGAAAGTAAAAAATTGAGGTCGATAGCTTCAAAATTGTGGCCGCAATATCCTCAAATTTACACCCCTAGACGCGCACCTTAAGGGGGTCAGGAGCGACGTCTAAACGTACTTAAAAAAAAAAAAAAACAAGACTATTACGAGTATAAGGAATTTTTCAATGCGGTTTTTTTTTAATGAATTAAATTCATAAGAGATTATTGGGACATCGAGCTATAATTTTTTTTAATGACTTATTAAAAAATTATCGTAATTAATTTTTTTATTATCAAGCAAATACAAAAAACAATCTGTCCCAATAATCTCTAATTTTTTTTAAATTTAAAAATGAATTTATTGTTATTATTAATCACATATTAATTAAGAAATTTTTAAAATAAGCTTAGATGATTTATTTAAAAACCAACTGTCAAATTAGTTCAGCATTCTTGCAATAGATGGCAGGCTAGTCTAACAGCTGATCCCCTTTTGGCCTATATCTGGCCTATATTTATATATTTTTATGCTTTTATAATAGATAAATAATATATAATAACATTTATAAAGTATTTATTGTTAAAAGTTCAATGAAAATCAACCAAATGCATTAAATATTATTATTAGCTACCATTCTGACATCTCTTGGCAAATTTTTGAATTACTTGATATTTGGGCATACTTTTTATGACACACTACGCCATCTTATCGGGAAAAACATGCGTAACCACTTCGGTCCCGTTCCCCCTTAATGTCTATCAATATTGACATTGAATTTAAATGAATTAAAAATATTCGATTTATTATTGTTTGTTGTTTAAACGTAGGATATTAAAAATATTTTACAGACCCGCAAGTGGATAAGTTAATGGATTGATCAATTATGGATATAAAGGTGAGATAATTTTGATTGAAATTGTCCTGTCAGGCCGTCCGTTATGGTCGTCGCTTCAGCTTCAAAGCTTTGTCTTCTCAACATTTCTGATTAATTAAATTTCCCCACTCCCCCCTCTCTTTTTCTATCTCTATTAACAGCATCTATTGATTTATTTATTAATCAATCAAAAATTAATTGATTTTTTTTTTTCGTTGATCCTTAATCAAGGAAAAGGGCCAAGTTTCATAAAAATCTATTCTAAAGACAAAAGTACGGTATATATTTATCTAGAGCAGAAGAGAGAGAGATTTTACAAGTAATCAGGTGGAAGGGCACCGCCCTAACCGATCTCACCCCGGGAGGCTTGCATGCATACTAATCGAGGATCAATCACAAGCGGATATTGGCCCGGAGATCGCCTCTCCTTTTACTTCCCTTAAATACCTTATTAAATATTTTTCTTTAATAAAGCCAATTATTGGATGATCAAGATATTAGATTGATACTATCAACCGTAGGCTCTAGTTGAAACTTAATGTATTGTAGGAAAAATAAAAAAAACACGTCATAATTTTGGAGTTTAGGCTTTTACAGTTAATAAAAAATTTAATTTTCGGTTTAATGTTGTTCAGACAGTACCCCCATACGTCAAAATAGAATCTAAATTTTTTTTTTTTAATAAAATTAAAAATTTGAATTCAAAAATTCATTATAATAATTTAATCGTGACCTATCATAATTTATAAATGGATTAAGTTAGTAATTTAATTACTCAAAAATAATAAATAAATGACTTTTGACTCAAGTATTTTTTCATATAATATAGATCTGGCAACATCGCATTTAACAGCTGTTTATGTTGATCTTGCTGTATAGTGTTCAGTTGTATTTTATTTATAATACAACAAGGGCGGATACAGGGGGGTAAAGGGGGTAATTACCCCCCTCCCCCAAGATTTGAAAAAAAAAAATATTTTTAATGTAAAATTTTAAAAATTAATACTTAAAAATTTGATTTGTATTTATATTCTAGCTAACAAGTACATAATGCGCCTTTAAATTACCGAAATTAAGAAAAAATAGTGTGCTGTGCGACGAGACACACCAGATTACCCCCCCCCTCTGGATCCGCCCTTGTAATACAATGAGTAATGCCAATCAGTTTAGACACATTGGACGAAAAAATATCGTAAATTGAAAAAAAAAAAAAAAAAAATGTAATTGAAAGCGTGAAACGCGTTTTATTTTATGCGACGTTGCCGCACTGTTCTGAGACACGTGACTTACTTATTTTTAAATATGGTGGACTGACATTTTTCTGACTTTCTTATTAAGATATTTTTAAAAGCCTTCGTCAGAAAATTTTGATTTTATTTTTAACGTTTTCTATGGAAGTTTTTTGTTTTTTTTTATCTTTATCAGGAATGGCTACATAATTCGATATGTGTGCGTTTCCTTTACCTATAGGTTAAATGATAAATTCAATTTTTTAAAATTAATTACAATATAACTCTTCGTCAGATCTTCAAAAAATTATTTTATAAGTGCAGTAGGTGATAGTGATTAATAATATATTAAAAAATTAGCTTTTAATCTTTATAAGTGCTTTAATGTTCGTTCAACCTTAACTGTGGTTTATTTTTAAAGATTACAAAGTTTCGGCCACTCATTCTGTAGTCTTCTTCAGGTACAATATAGTTAAGATTACAAAGGGTACATCTGTGCCAATTTCATACTATTTTTTGAATTAGTGAGATTGTCACAAATGCAACAACCTTTGTTATCTTAACTGAATTGTAATACGTGAAGGAAGTGGCCGAAAGGTTGTAATCTTTACAATTAAAGCACTGTTAAATCGAAAATCAAATTCTTTTATTAATATTACGTCATAAATTTTAATAAGATTTAAACTTTTGACCGTTGGTTCTCGTTGAAACATTTTGTAAATTAAAATTAAATATACAAATTAAACACTAGGTTATTTGTTTCAAAGGTTTTATTAATTAAAAAATTAACACTTAAAACGTATTTTGATTAGAATGTAATCACTTCTGATGATGACAAGAAATTGTCGAAATACGTATCAAGTGTTAATTTTTTAATTAATAAAACCTTTTGAAACAAATAACCTAGTGTTTAATTTGTATATTTAATTTTAATTCATAAATTTTATTTTTTTTATTAAAAATTATTAAAAACTTCTTAACACTCGATACTATAATGTCATTACTACCGATTTTGACACAACAGTGTCAAAATAGGTGGACAACCACTTCATTGAGTGGAGGGGGATTTGTCATTTGTGCATTTTTTAGTGTTATTAATATGAGGAATAAAAAGGGTCTTTCTTCATAAAATTATTATTCTATTAATCCGCTCAAAATTGAGTGTTGAATTTTAACTTTTGTAATTTAATAAAATAGAATAGGGAGAATGAATGCCATAAAAATGACATCCCTCCCCCTGGCTTTATAGCTATCGCAATCTCGTATTATATTTAAAAGAATTTCTAATTCATTTGAGAAAAATTGCTAGGGGAGCATATAGCATGTATACCATAATGAACTTCTAATATAGAAAAAAATAAAAAATTTAATAACTTCACATTGATATAGGAGGGGAAGAAGGGGAGGGGACACATCTCCATGACAGTCATATGATTGGCTAAGGTTGAAACAAAATATTCCATGAACGAAAAGAGCTACGAGATTGAAATTTGATATTTACGTTAAATACCCCTCTGGCATGTAACCCAAAGGTTTTGTACAAAATCAGCCAAAAAGTACTAGTACTTTACTAATGTACTTTTTCCGATTTTCTCAAAATTCGCCTTAATGATTTTGATTAAAATTCATAAATCATCTATTTTTAGATGCTCTTTTAAAAGTATGTCAGCAAAATCTTTCTTGGAAATTGTTTGAAGTAGGCCTACACTTTACTGATGTATTTCAGATTTTTCAAATTCATTTTCGCGTCTCTTCCTTCCATAGAGCCAATGTTAAATCCCCAAATGGGTATTTGTATGTTAATTTCGATTCAAAAGGGGTCCCCTTTGGAACTTTTTACCCATTTTATTAAAATATTTTTTCCAATTCTTATGAAATTTTGTATTTATTTATGTGACAAGCTCAATACACAACTTATTACCAAAAGTAACAGAAAGTTGTGTGCTGTGCGTTAAGTCTCACCAGATTTTCTTTTTAATATTAAGGTAAACATTAAGTTGGTGTTTAATTTTCAATAGCTCGGCTGTTGTTGTTGTTGTTTTCATTAGAATGGCAAATGGAGGTCTTCTCTCCCCTTGCTTATCTGACAAGCACATTTGCCCCTCAGGCCTAATTTGCGGAGGCAGAGCGCAACTCTTAATGACTCTGGTGACACGCAATGTGTTGGCCAGTCATTAAAGGAAATTTTAACTTTAAGGCCGACATATAGAAAAGTTTATTTATCTCTCTGACACGATGTTTATGTTTGATAAGAGGGTACATTAGTATTAGTAGAAAAATTATGTAAATAAAATGAGAGGTGATTAATTATTTGAAGGGGTGTATAAGTGAGATGATAAACTCGAATGTCAATTACATTCAATAATATCAGACGCTTTAATTGATAAGCTGGAATCTTTCAAATGAAATGGAATAAAACGCTATGGGAAAAACTAACGCCATCTCTTGCCGCCTAGAGTAACCAATTTCTCATTCAGCGTTTTTCGAGATGCGCACCTTACTTATCAAATATTCATATCATTAT
The DNA here is from genome assembly GCA_023213315.1 of Euborellia annulipes. NCBI lineage: Eukaryota > Metazoa > Arthropoda > Insecta > Dermaptera > Anisolabididae > Euborellia > Euborellia annulipes. Next base: position 3,021 of record JAKCPI010020475.1, on the reverse strand, counting down.
ATATATTGAAACATAGGGCTGGACGGTAATGGATTTTCATTACCGACCTCGATAATGAAAAAAAAACCGGTTTTTCTCGAAAGTCGGTAAAAATTTTTTACCGCCCGCGGAACCAAAGTTTGCCGCCGCGGAACATTTTTTTTTTTGCGGAACCAAAATTTTTTTAGAGACGCCAATTTTTTGCCGAAACATTTTTTTGCCCCGCGGAACCAAAATTTTTCCCCGTCCGGAAAAATATTTTACCTTTTTTTTAGAGAGCCAATTTTTTGCCGAAACATTTTTTTCCCGGAACATTTTTTTTCTCGCCGAACCAAAATTTTTTACCGCCCGAAAAAATAGGTTTTTACCGACTTTCGAAAAAAAACCGGTTTTTATCGAATTAGAGGTTCGTTACCGCGTTTTCGGTAAAAAATTTTTACCGGTTTTTACCGGTAAACCGGTTTACCGTCCAGCCCTATTGAAACATATAACCTAGTTAGTACAAGAGTAGGCTGGTGAAATTTGTATCAGGAATGAAAGTTAGAAGAAATACTGAATATAATTCCAAATATATGTATATAATGACAACTAACAGCTCCGGTTTTCTTCTAACTTTCATTCCTGATAAAACCTAGTGTATTTAATTAATTTTACCTATATTTGAAGGGGAAGATGATACCAATAATTGAGCCTCTATTTAAATAATAATAAACAATCTATATTGGGACGTTTCGGCAATGATCCACCCTGCCATCTTCAGCCTTCAAAGACTATAACAGTTATTGTGTTATGATTATTTGCCGAAACATTCCAAAAAAGGGTGTCAATAAAGGAGCTTAATTATTGGCTGCATCTTCTTTCTCTCCAAATATATTATCTACAGCCACGAGCTATTTAATTTTACCTTCTTATATTGTTTCAACTAAAGTCTAAAGTTTAGATTGAATAATTAACTCATTACTTGTTAGTTCAATTGACATTACAATGCGACAAAGAAATGACTAATGGCCACACCTCTTTTTTTTAATTAATTAAATTAAGTATGTAACTGAAAAGATTCCAATTTTTTTTTTTTTTTTTGTAAGAGTTGAGTCTATTTATCATATTCCGTGCGTGCTTCATTCCCTCCGCCCCTCTTTCCCTTTTTTTTTTTTTTGTTCCAGATTAAATTACGTTGGGCGCATATTATACATAATAATAATGGCCAGCCAATGTCCCCTTTATTTTCGCTCTCTTTGCTTGCTTGCTGTTGATAAGTTAGCCTCGATAAAGCCATAAATTAAAATATTATTCAGCAGAAAGTGGTTGGCCATTTTTATCATCTCTTTTTTTTGAGATCTATAGAACAAAGTTAATTTATGAGTAGCAGAAAAAAAAATCCACACTGATATTAGAAAACTTTCCATCCGGGATTTCAGAGGAAATAAAAATGAGGACTCATTTGAGAAGTCAGATTGATTCTAATAAATGTTTTACATCCATTAATCCCACAGTGCGGGGTCGACGAAGAGGGTTTTTGCGACTGGAAGGAATAGAACAGGCCGGCCGGTCGGACGGTCTGACGCCTGTTGGAAATACATATAGGAGGAAAGAGACTGGCATGCAAAGAACAGTCCCAGCTAGGCCAGCTCGTAGTCGCCATCCACGTACCCACAAGAAGATGTGGGCCCCTGAGCAAATTGAATCACAACTATAACAACAGCTATTCATATCCTTTTTCAAGAATTCCCAAGATGATTTATCCTTTTTAGTGAATACAAATAAATTCTAGTTTGACGTTAAAAGAAAAGGGAAATTGAAAATAAAACTAATTTCCTCTAAGCCTGAGATTTGATTTTAATACAGGAATGAGGTAGCTATAAAAAATAAACGAATAAACCGACCGAATGTTCTTAAAATTAAATTAAATTTAAAAGAAAAAAAAAATCAAAACTTAAAAACTTTATTAAAAATATTTTCTGAAAATAAAAGAAGGAACTCTTAGAAATACCTTAAGAACTAATTTAATTAAATTTAAAATGAATTAAATCTTATGAAAAAAGAAAATAGGGAGGGACGGTGAATGGAATGCACCAGATGGATAGAGAGAAAAAGGAACAAAAAAAAAAAAAATGAATCCCTTAGTGATAGAAGACAAAGAAAGGGTAAGGGATCCGAGTCTAGTCGCTAAATGTCCAGCGATCGATTTTTGGGCCAAACGCATTTGAAAAATTTATTAAACTCAAAATGTTGTTCTTTATTATTATTTACTGTTTCGTCGCCACCGAAGTCATGTATGAATAAAATAAATTCAAAAAAAAAAATTTCTCTCTAAACAAAATTACAAAAAAAAAAAAAAAAAAAACTAGAGTTGCCAACGAAATTGCAAATTAAATTGCATTTTAAACAAAGCCATTTGATACTCTCTGTATAATCTCAACCAATCAAAAATTTCAAATTTTTTGTTTCTTATAATATTATTATTTTATTTATTTGAAAGGACTGATTGAATTTTGTTGTTTCTCATTAGACAGAGAATAAAAAAATAACTAGTCTAAAAGGTAGAAATGAATGAGGTGGGAGGAGAGGAGATGGCAGGTGTTCAAAATAAAAAAAAATCTACGGGTGTGATTAGCAAGACACGCTAAATTTCTCTTTACCTTCGGTAATCCGAAAGTTGTGTACTCTGCTTGTCATACAGATTTTTTGTGTCGACATTTATTTAGTTTCCGACAGTACTGTACATACTATTTTCAAGATGTACAATTTATAAGTATGGCAAAATATTTATATTTTGTTACCATGGCAACCATTTCCTCCGATCTTTTCTATGGAATACAAGAGTAAAGTGGTCTTCAGAAGATTTCAATGGCAAAATGAGAATATACATTTTAAAGAGCATCGAAAAAATAATTGGATTTTTGAATTAAAAAAATCATTGGAGCAAATTATGAGAAAATCGAAAAAAACTGAAAAAGTGCATCAGTAAAGTACTAGTACTCTTTGGCCAATTTTTTTGTTCAAAAGCTTCGTGTCACGTCCCATGGGAGTGTTCAACTTAAA
>JAKCPI010020474.1:0-64484 GCA_023213315.1 Euborellia annulipes | reverse complement strand
ATTTATAAAATATTGCTTAAAAAAAAAAATATTATTATCAATAGGAATCTCATTTATACTTTTTTAAATTTTTGATATTTAATTAAATTTTTTCCTATTACTATAAAATTTAATTATATGATTTCGAATGAACAAAGCAAAAAAAAAATAAATAAATAAATAAAGTTGATCAAAAGTTATTTATTAAATACCCCATCATCATCTTATTTGTTTTTTTTTTCTTTCTTGCTTGCTTTTGATTAAAATTTCCTCTAAAAGTTATTTAACTCAATCGATACGATATTTGCGATCCTTACCCCCCCCCCCCCTACCTCATCCCCCACCTTGCTCGAATAAATAAAACAAAATTCACAAATGGATGGTCTTCATCATCGTAGGCGATTGAATGTTATAAAAGTTAAAAGGCGGGCCCCGCCCCTAGCTTACTCTCCCCTTTAAAGGGAATAAATTCCTCTTCTGAATAGGCTTCCATTGAAATTACTTAAGAGTTGCCTCGGGGTAATATTGCTCAGCCAAGGGGTTTTTGCAATTAGTACTTGTGAAGATCCAATGACCAAAAAAGAGGTGGGATGAGGCGACCTGTAATCGCATTAAGGGAAGGTAATAATTATCTCTGATGGTCGAATTCAACCCCATCGTCCTTTGAGTTTAGTTCACTCATCTCTCTTTCTCTTGGCCCACAAATACAGATGTTTTTGATTGATAAAAAGGTCGTTGGAAAAAATACTTTGATTCAATTGTTTACTTTTTTTCTTTCCGAAGAATAGAACATTAAAACCATTTATATGTTCACCTTTTTATTGTTTGGTTATTTTGGAATAAATGGAGCTTAATAATACCTTCTTGGTTCGATTCTCAGCTTATTCACTATATGTAGTAATTTAATTTCTTTATTAATTAAAGGGAAATTTTGTTCCTATTTATCTTTTATATTTAAATAATAATTTATTTATTTTTTATACATTCGGATTAAATAATACTTGTTGAAATTTTATAGTTTGTGTTAGTGAAGGTAGCACTTTTAAATATTTTACTTTTTTTATGGCAATTGCAAAATTTCAAAGTTTTAAATTTCATTCTCTAAATTAAAGTTTTAAATTTCCCTCTCTGGCTCCACTTCTTTTACTTTGGCCAATCAACGCCCTGTCAGGCACAGACACACTATACACAGGAAGTCAGTGGCTATCGCTTTATATATAAGCTTATATAGTAATGATTATTAGTCTATTATTTAGAATAGGTGTCTGTGTGTAACGATTTTAAGCATGAAGGAATTGACCTACTGGAATGAAATTTTATATTAAAGTTAGGAACTCCCATGGTCCCTCAAAATAAGCTTTTGAACAAAATCGGCCAAAAAGTATAGGCCTATTAGTTTACTGAAGTAGTTTTTCAATTTTTTCGAATTTCTCAAAATCGGCTTTAACGATATTGATTAAAATTCAAAAATCAATTATTTTACATGCTCTTTAAAAGGTATAGACGTATCAGTAAAATTTTTCGTGAAAATTGTTTAAAGTACACTTTATTTTATTTTTCTGGCTCGACACTTCTCAGTAGGGCTGCGCAAAATAGACTATTAATCGATTATTCACCGATTATTTTCTTAAAAAATAATTGATTTTAAAAAAATAATCGATTATTTTCGGGAAATATGCGTTTGAAAAGATGGGATGAGACTCCTATACTAAAAAAAGGAAAATGATTTTCATGAGAGGGAATTTTACTAGAGAAAAAAAGGTATAATCGATTAATTTTTTGCACAATCGATTATTTTTTCGTCTATCCGGATCCAATTATCGATTAATTGGAATCGCTTATTTTTACTTTCTCTTACCATTATATGTGTTAATATATAGGCTTATTGGATTCATGTCAAAAATTTGTTGTCAAGATTTTGATGGATATACACGTTTTGAGGTCCCCTGAATCCAAAAAGTGGTTTTTGCAACATGGCCTGTCTGTGTGTCTCTGTCAAAGAGTACAAATACTCTACTGAAGTAGTTTTTCAGTTTTTTCGATTTCCTCAAAATTCCTTCAAAGATTTTGATTAAAATTCAAAAAATCAATTATTTTTAGATGCTCTTTAAAATCTATATTCTCATTTTGTCATTGAATTCTTTTGAAGAACACTTTACTCTTGTACTTCATAGGAAAGATAAGAGTCATGGTAACAGAATATAAATATTTTTCCATGTTTATAAATTTTACATCTTGAATACAAATGTACCGTACTGTCTGAACCTAAATATTTGTCGACAAAAATAATTTAGCGTGACAAACACAGTACACAACAACTTTATCTTGCCGAAGGGTAAGAGAAAGTTGTTTGTTGTGCGAACAGTCACACCAGATTTTTCTTATTATTTTTTTCCATAATCGAACACCACTACTCCTCAAAACTAAAAATTAAATAATATTACAAGACATTAGGAGGAAGGGAGCCCCCCCCTTTATCCTCTTATTGTCAAATATACAGCCACTTCATCTCTTCAATTTAATATTACAAGATATCTTTTTGAGGTAGAGTCCATATCATCCCTATTAAGGCTTTGCCCAGGGGCGAATGTCGGGTTTACTTTTTGCTGGCTTGAATGAAATTTTGATAGTTGATTTAATTTATACTTATTTTGTTTCAATGGTTTGTTAAGAATTATAAAAAGATTGACTTTTTTCAAAATAAGATGTGTCTTAAAAAAAAATTAATTTATCTTGTTAAAAAAATTTTGAACGCTGTCAAAATTCCTATATTGAAATAAATTTCTAACAAAGACAAATTTTATCAAGATGTTAGTTGAAACAGGGTTTTATTCAAAAGATTAATTAATATAACCCCCTTGTGATAAATTAATAATTAATTGTAGAATTATTTATCTCTTTGTTAAATTCTAGCCAGAGAAAAGGGCAATCTGATATAATTTAATTATTTTGTCAAAGGAGAAATTAGCTCCAATATCATTTTAAAATGCATGTTAAAAAATTCCGTCTGTGTTTCGAACATTTTTTGATAATCATTCTTATTTATTAAAATAATAATGTGAGCTGTTTAGATACCAACCCCCTCCCCTCCCCCTTCCCCTTCATTGTATTATTTTGCTGGGATAGATTACAAACTTAATCCACAACGTTTATTCCACCTGTTATGTTAAATCTTGATATTTAATACATTTAGTCTGGAATAGGATCAAAGCTCCCACCACAATTCAAAGCCTTTATTTATAATCAGAAATTTGAGAACTTCGCCATGAACGCAGGCACAAATATACCCAGGAGGTTTTACCATTAATCGGAGCCCAGAATTCCAGTTGGACTAAAATGTTGTATAAGAGACATTTAATTAATTTAATCATAATTAATTATTACTATTAATTAGGACGAAATAACAAATATCTTATAAAAACGAAATCGAAAAGTTAGAAATAGTTTACATATAGGTCGCAATAAACAATATATTCTATTTAAAATTTTTTTGGTATAATACCGGTTATTTTTGCGGGCGTCGATTTTTAATTTTAAGAAGTTGTTGGGATTACAGTCTGCCAAAGATTAAATAAAACTCTTTATTTCTTCTTTTTGTCGATGTTTTTGCTACTCATCGCTCCCTTCCTCAGGATGAATTGTCAAAATTTATATCTATATGTATAATATTAAAAAGTTGTACGGTGACACCAGATTTTTTTTGTCGAGATATATTTAGTTTCCCATAGCACCTTAGTTAACTTGACCACTTGCATTTCATAAGTAAAAAGTAAAAAAAAAAGTCAATTGATTCAAAATTTCCATAGGCTCTGTGTATTTATTAGGAACCGACCGAATATTCGGTTTCGGTTACGGTTTCGGCCAGTTTCGGCCAAAAATCATGGTTTCGGCCGTAGTTTCGGTTTCGGCTGACTGACCGAACCCAGAGTCTGAAAAAATGGGATGAGACTCGCATGCAAAAAAAAAATAAAAGGTCAAATAATTTGCACTTGAGGGAGAAAAAATTTAGTCTCCCTAAAAAAAGGTAAAATAATTTTCACGGGAGGGAAAAAAAATTCAAAAAAAAAAAGGTAAAATGAAAAAAAAATTTTATAGGAAATACAAGTTTCGGTTTCGGCCGAAACTAAGGTTGAGGCCGAATATTCGGTTTCGGTTTCGGCTGAAAATCTTGTTTCGGTCGGACCCTAGTATTTATTGACTGCTTGAAATAAACTATGGTTATTTTTCAAAATTTTAATCTCATATTTGGAGATTTTATACACAAAAGAGAATCCTAAATAAATACAATAATTCATAATAATTGGAAAAAGATTTTTAAATGTGAAAAAAGTTCAAATTTCCCTATCGTTTTTTTTTTTTTTTTTAAACATTCACACTTTTTTCTCATTCACACTCACAACACACACCATTCACACAGTCTTTTCGGCAACTTAGGCCATTTAAGACTTTAAACGATATCCATTATTGATTATTATACATATTGGGGTCCAGGCATTCTTATTTACTATCAAAAGTTAATTTACAAGTGCAGGAAAATAAATAACATGCATTGTGGTTGCCTTCTGTTTTTATTTCCAAAAGGGAAAAAATTAAATTAAAAATAAAATAAGCCCAGATTAAATCGAATATTTAAAAAAAAAAAAAAAAATCGAATATTTTCTCTTATACAGCATAACGAAGTCAATGTTCGTATTCAAAATAGCTTATACTCAAATTGACTTATGAGAATGTAAGAGAAGAAAAAAGTTTTTATTTTAAAAATTTCATTTACCTACCTTCAGATTTTTTTAAAAATTGGTCAAGGGTGAAAATTTTTATTTTATGAAGTAGTGTTTTTCCCCTTTTTTTTCGAAAAATGTTTTAAAAAAGACGAAATCTTTCATTAAAAAATAAATTTGTATTAAATCATCTTTGTTTCTATTGTCAACTTTCCTCTGCATTCGTTGTTGATTATTTCATTAACAATCTAAACCATATTTTATTTTCTCTATAATAAAATATATAATTTATATTTATTAAAGTCAAACCACTGAACTGCAAATTTGTACTCAGTAAGATCTATTACTAGACCACAGTACCTCTCTCGCCTTATTGAATTTAATAAATTTATTTTTAAGTTGACTATGCAGCTTCTTTCGTAGTCATTGGTCGTAAGTCATTTGGTCGAAAAATCATTAAAAACACAATTTTTATTTTTAAGTTATATTATTGATGGTCAACCGCCTTGTAAATTTACTCATCGGGAGAAATGTCATAAATTTTTTCGTCATTTTTTTCCATATATGAATTAATTATACGAATTTTCCTCACATACGAGGGGATGCAACACATTTTTCTTCTGAAACAGGGGTTGTACAGTATTATTCAGCATTCAAATACACCGTGTTATTCCCTTTTTTTTTATTTCCCCCAAATCCCTTGTTTCTATTCTTTTAGCTACACAACAGTATTTTTCAACCTAATCTCCATTCAATGCTACGGCTTTACGCTCTTGGCACGTTTCCATTCCACCGGTTGATGTCGGAGTCCAACTTCTGTGCTTCATTATCTGCGTAGTGCGTCCCACGGATTGCGTTCATAGTTGCAACAGTTTAATGCTGAATAAAACAACCCCTGCTTCAGAAAAAAATGTGTTGCTTTACTTTTTGAACTCCCCTCGTAAATGGAGAATTATTTATATAAATTCATTTTTTTTTTTTTTTTGTAATTTAACCAAAGTCCACTTAAAAGGTATTTGATTTGACCCTTCTAATTGGAATGCTTCTCTCTTCTATCGCTTAAAGTCTTTTGTTCCTTGTTACTTGAGTGTAATCAATAGCCTTTGGATCTAACTAATAGTGACACTGTTGGTGATTTCTGTTCCAGTTCACCCTCTGATCAAAGTAGACACTCAGTTGGTAATGGCTCCAGTAGGCAAAGACGTCGCCTTGCAGTGCTACGTAGAGGCTTCGCCCCGAGCGATGAATAGCTGGCATCGGGAATCAGGTCAGACCTCAACATTTTTTTTATTTATTATCAATATATTTATTAAAAGAGGCTTGTCGTGAAGTTTTTGTGGTCGGGCTGCCACTATTGTTTTAAAGAATATAAAAAAACGCTCATTTTTATTCTCATTAGATTTGATAATAAACTAAAGTACAAAAGTAAACAATTTTTCTTCTTCACATTTGACCTTAGAGAGATTATAATAACCATCGATTTATTTTCTAATTTTTTTTTACTTTTTTTTATTCAATTTCTATTATAGAATAAATGACAATAAAATATTACCACTCGTTTTTCAAACTTTAATATGAATTTATAACAATAATAATAGGACATACTATTTGTGCTATTTCAATTATTTTCAATTAAAAATAATTAGTAACAAATGATCAGATTTAATTAAGAATCGCTTTTATTTTATTAAATTAACAGAAGAGAATTTCTCTTTTTAACGTTGTTTTAAGTCGATAACTATTTACTATTAACCCCGTTTCAAGCGAGAAATTTATTTCAATTGAATTGGATACCAATCAATTTAAATAAATACTGACGAGGTTCTAAATGGCCTCAGATGCCGAAAAGACTTTAAACACGCTAAAAAAAAATTATTCAAACCTCGTGGTTCAGGAATAAATCATTAGCTTTTGTGCCCCAGGTAGTCATCGGTATAATATAATTTATATATCTTTACTATAAACCATAATGGCCTTAGCAGACGAGAGGGCAAATTAAAAAACTCTTCTTTGGTTAAGGGCCGTGGGTTCGCTCCCCGTCCTAAGCGAGAACGATCTATTTCACTTAAATTGTCTACCAATCAAATTTTTTTTTTTTTTGTTTTTCAAAAAAGTGGTTCGCAACATTGTCTGTCTGTCTGTGTGTCTGTGAACGAAATATCTTAAGAACGAAAAGAGCTAGGAGGTTGAAATTTTATATTTAAGTTAGGCATCTCCCTGGAACGTGACCTGAAGCTTTTGAACAAAATCGGCCAAAGGGTACCAGTACTTTATTAATGTATTTTTTCAGTTTTTTTTTTTTCTCAAAATTCGTTCTAACGATTTAGATTAAAATTCAAAAATCAGTTATTTTTTAGATGCTCTTTCAAATGTATATTCTCTGGTTCCTCGAGGACAGCCTCTCGAGGTTCCGCCGTGATTGACATAAAAACAGTAAACAAATTATAATAAAATTATTACTAACTACAATAAAACTGCGGAACTAATGACTGAAACGACTAAAAAAATGCCTTATTTCTAATGTTAACAATCGTGAAAGTTGAAATCATTTTAGGCAAAAATTAATAAAATATACAGTAAAATATAGAAATCAAATGAGATAATAGAAATTTCTCCCCCGGCAGTGACTTTAAAATTTGTTTAAAGATGGCAAGGTTTTATTTTTGTTATTCATTAATTAAATATGGAAAATATATTTTTTTCATTCAATAGAAATTAATGAGTGTTTATTCCAATTAAGGCTCGTATTCTCAGAGTTTAACCGAACACAATCGTTTTATTTTTGCCAAGCAAATAATTGGAATATGAAATAATCTAAAAGCCAAGGGGAGTGGGTACGGTCCCTAGGCAGACCGATTAATTTATTTAAATCACCCATATCACAATTACGAACTCTTTGTCCAGACCCCCTCCCCCTAACGCGTTATGTAATATGTGGACGACCCCTAATTAATAGCTGATAGGTCAAGGGGTCTGGGTTCGGATCCCAGACAGTCCGATGAATATTTATTTAAATAATTTGGATATCAAATGGTATAATAAATGTATCTGGATTCTCATATATATTGAATTTAAAATAATAAGTATCGTTAAAGTCTGTATGGCTAAAAAAAATTTTTTAAATGGCGGATTAACTTGAAAATCTACTACTCTGAGTGCTATTCATACTATAAACACTGACACGATTATAATGATTCTGTCCAAATAGTATTGCCACCAGTGTCTAAGTAATATAATTAATTATTATAATTTACGAATCCAAAATTAGCGAACAACACATGCACATACCATAAGGATTAAATGGAATAGTAGATAATAATAATAATAAGAGCAAAAGGGTTAATAGGTCAATGTTCAGGTGAACTAATTAAAAGTAACAGTAATACTAAATTGACCACACTATTTCCCGTTAGTGATTTTTTTTATGAGGGCCTCAAAACGTATATTTCAGTTGAATATTTTTCGGATCGAAATTTTACTATTTATTTTTTATTTCAAAATCATTTCCCTGGATTAATTAGATATATATTTTTTTTTAGAATGCAATTGACGTTATTATTACGTCAAATATCTAGAGCGGAAATAGAGATCATTAAATTCAAATTGATTTTTATTTTAACTTTATTTAAAATAATCAATTATTATTATTATACATTTTTATTTACAACATATATTTTTCAAGTATTTTTTTTTTAATTTGATTCAGGATAGTTAATGCCCTTTGGTTGTTTTTTAAATTTTTTATCCAGATTTTGATTTAATCCTTTAATACATAAATTTATATGTAGATCAATTGTAACATAAATATACAAGGATTAGAGAGAATTTATGATATATTATACGATTGGAAGGAAAAAATCTAAACCTGTATTAAAATACTAATTAGAGATAAAAGAGATAAAGATAAATGGCAAATTTCTTATTTTTAATTTTATCATTTTCCAAATTTTTTTAATAACCTAATTAAAAGTCGATGATTATTTTTACAGATCACAAAGAGAATTTATAATCAATTTTTCATTTTCGAGATTGACACTAATAGAACGGTCGTTTCCAATCTCTGTCCATTAGCGGATCCAGAGGAGTTTCTCAGATTGGGGTAATCTGGTGTGACTGGTCGCACAGCACACAATTTTTTCTTTCGGTAATTTAAAGGTGCATTCTGTACTTGTTTGCCAGAATATATATATACAAATCAAATTTTCAAGTATTAATTTTTTTTTTTAATTTTATTTTAAAAATAAAATTTTATTCCACAAAAAAAAATATTTTTCTCAAATCTCAGAGGGAGGGGAGGTAATTGGCACCTTTACTCCCCCCCCTGTATCCGCCCTTGTCTCTGACCCTCATTTTTTACCAAAATTATTTACGTCTCCCTCAAATTCGTATCAATCTAATTTCATAAATGTTTGTTTTTAAACTATAATTTATTTAATGGATTACATACAATACAATATCGGTAGGCCTATACTATATTTTTTCTAGATATTGATCTTGTACATTGAGGGTTAATTTTAAAGTAAGCCTATGAGTTTTATTATAGATTATTAAAAAAATAAAAAATGAAAAATTTTTGAATGAAAATTTGAACGTTTTAATTGAATTCCCTAATTAATGATTAATTAAGAGTATTTATAAAAATAATCCGTCTGTCGCTCACTGACCACTTAAATGACCTAAATCAATTCATTCGAACAAGACATAAAATTTATTTATTTTTGGTACAGGTGAAGATTCGTCTAAATGGTGAAAAAAGTCATTAAAAAAATCTCTAGATTTAATTTTCCAATTAAATTCAAATAAAAATTTTTCTTTGGTGTTCATAAATGTATTCGCTTTTAGGCATATAGACTCCATACAATATACAATTTATCAATACAATACACAATATATTTTGGAATCCAGGCATATTTATTTATAGCATTTGCTATCCAAATGATTTAAATAAATTATTTATGGCTGTAGAGATTCAATCAGGATGTGATGAAGGTCGTGATTGCCGACCGAAAGGTCGGCGAATTAAAAAATTAAATAAAAATTTTTATTTAATTCTTCGAATCCTGATATAAATAAATATTCATCGGACACACTGTGATCCAAACCCGCACCCCTTGATCAATATTGAAATTTGCCAACACCTCTAACCTCTCGGCCACAGGGAGGGGGGGTTAAATATATTTCCGTTCTGAGGAGATTTTATTCCCATTTCCAGAAGAAAGGAAATTATAATATTAAGTTTTTTAATACTACACTTCTCATCCCGCCCTTTTTATAATATAAAATTTTGTCCTCTAATTATCTTTCTAGATTTCCACCTCCACCGTTACAACAAATTTATATAATTTATTTTATTTTTCTCTCTCCTATTCACTTTATCATCTCTCTTTCAATCGATCAAGAGGCGTTAGATTTTTTTTTCAAATACCACATTCAATAGACTCCTATCGTCTTTTGTTTAATTGAAATTTTTTACACTTTGACATTTGGTGATTTTTATTTTAATTTGCATTAATAAATCTCTCTAAGCTAAAAAAAATGTTACAGAGTTTTTATTAATTTTTTACCCTTTATTTCATTTATTTTATCTCGCGCCTAACTGAATATTTGAATGGCTTCATATTTCAAAAAAAAAAAAAAAGTAATATTCCGATCTAATGACATTCCGGACACATCTTGTCCATTTACTAACGCCTTTCTCTCAACTTGTCGATTTTCAAATATTTCGAATAAAGTAGAAAAAGAGGGGGTGTGTGTGTGGAGAAAAAAAAAACACATTTTCTCCCCATACATATTTCAATATATACTGTAAACTGTTTTTTGATCGAATTTTCGTGGTTTTAGACAACTTTTTTACATCCCCATACTCTTAAGATCCAACCATCTGCATTTTTAGTTATTTTTCACTTTGCAACTTGTTCATGTTGACAAACATCTGCCATTGTAAATCAATTTTACATTAAAAAAAAAATAATAATAATAAACAAAACAAAAATACAAACTAGAATTTTATACTCGCATAAAATTCTATTTACATTCTCGATATCTCCAGTTATAGTTGTTTTATTAGCCATAAATGCTGCTGATGATTATCCCAAAAAAATGAATAATAGCATTGTTAATAATTAGAGGACTTTTTCCCCTTATCATATTTCATTTTCTAAGAGACGTTAAAAGACGTTTATCGCCATTGCTCTTTAAAATAAGATTGATAGATCAAGAAAAAAAATATTAAAAAATAATTTATCTTCTTTATGAAAAGAAGAGGTTTACGTCAATTTAATAATTATAATAAAAAAAAATCATGTAGAATTTTAATTTTAAAGATTAAAGCGAAAGATTTTCATTAATTAAATAAAAAAAAGATGAAAAATCTTCTTTAGAAAAAAAGAGGGGAGGTTGGGAAGTCACCCTTTTGAATCTTCAAGAAGGATTCATTTTAACACAAAGCTAAATATTATGACTAGTAATATAAATAAAAAAAGTATTTTTTTTTTGCCCAAAGGGCGTAATTTTAAACTATATAAAAGACAAGAATATCTTTTCGTAATTTTAAAATATTTTGAAACTTATTATTGAGTTTGATAAGCGATCCCGGGAGGTTGGGCAAAAGAAATGAAAATAACAAAAAAATGTTACTACGTTAATACGTCCAATATCTTCTTTGGAGTAGTGACAAGAGTTATTTCGTCATTTAAGGGTCACTGATTGATTATGCGATTGATAAAATTTTCTTAGATTCACACGAAATCAACGACTCCTTCTTTCACACTTATTTTAGTTATTTTTTTTTCATATTTCCAACTCTTCTTGGCTTTAAGGTTATCAATATTGAAATAGAAATATTTATTTTGAAGAAATTCGATGGCGAGTGATATTCAACAGGAGCAGGAGAATATAGGCCGCCAGCATGGAATACAAAATCTTATTTAAATTTCGTCTACGTTTCGGGAACGCTTCGTTCCCATCCTCAGGACGATAAATTGTTAATTAGTTAGAGCTTTGTTTGAAAAGAGATGGAAACGCTCAAATAGACTGTAAATAAGCCAGTCGATATATCGTTTAAGGCAACAAATTTGTGAGATAAGTTCGTGTTTGATTGGGCAAAAATTGTGCCCCCTAAAGTCGAACGTGGAGGTCCTGGTTCGACTCCAGGGGACGCAATTTTTGCCCAATCAAACACGAACTTATCTCGCAAATTTGTGGTTTTAAACGATAAATTATTAATGTTGCTTAGGTGGATACAAAGTGGTTCATATAAAAAATTTTTTTTTTTCTCTTTTTCCAAACATTTTTTCCAATTATTTTTCCCTTATATAAATTTACATATACCAATTGGGGATATGTTTGTATAAGAGAATTATAAAAAAACTCTTAATATTTCAAAGACTCTCAGTCTTTCAAGATTGGCCAGTTCTGATGTTTCGGGCCCATTAAAAAAAAAAAAAAAAAAACATACAAACAATTATCTTTTAATGGTATATGCAAATTGATATTATATTTTTGTATGAACTTCAACCTAAGCAACATTAACAATTTAAATTACTGATGGGAACGATGCGTTTCCGAAACGTAGACGAAATTTAAATAAGATTTTTTTATTCCATGCTGTTTACATCCTCCTGCTCCTATAGAATATTTATTCTCGTTTAGTTTTCAACATTTGCTAGGTCATTAAACCTTTTCTAGCAATCAATGAATCTAGTTAAATACAAAATATATTTAAATTTCCTTTTCATTTTGATTTGAAATAATAATTTTTTTTTTATTTCATCCTTGTTTACATAGGTGCCGGTACTGGGGGGGAGGTCTTGCCCCCCCCTGGCATCATTTAGGGGGGCAGAGGGGGGCAAAATTTCTTCTTTTATTTCATTTATTTTTAAAAATGATATATTTTTACTTTTGAAAAATAAAATCTTCTAAATTAACAAAAATTAAAAGAGTAAGAAATTCATTTTTTTCCAAAAATTTCTGATAAAATCACTAGCAAATTTTTTAAAATTTTAATTTTATTAAAATTGTGATTTTATTTAAAAATTTTTAGTTTTATAGTAGATTTGTTTTTGTTTTATACTATTTGAACATATTAAATAATTTTAATTTTCTTAAAAAAAATTTTTGCCCCCCCCTGATTCAAATTCGTTCCGGCGCCCCTGCTTGTTTACAAAGTACTAATCGGTTTATAGAGGGTTTTGTTATTATTAATATAACATGTCTGACTATTCTCAATGATGTCAGTGCAGATAAAGATATTATCGCTTCGCTATTATCTCCTAAATCCGATATCAATATTCAAGTACTCGGCCATCAGTCATTCACTATCAACTTATATTAATAATATTGTTATCAGGACTGTTTCCAACCACAGAGATTGGTTACTATTAAGAATTGATCTAAAATAAAAAATGTTTCTTTTTACTTTCTCTTATCCTATATATTTCGATTTATTAGAATCGATGTATTTTATATAAAAAAATTGAAAATAACAAACTTTAAACTCATTTTTCTCAAAACTTGGTTTTTCATAACCAAAATTTTAAAAATTCATATCTTCCAAACATAAAATGATAAAAAAAAAAATTCTAAAAATATCAGCTTGATCAGCAGGAGGTGTTCTGTGCAAAAAGCATAAAAACTCAATTTTATGAAGTACAGTGAGCGCCACAATTAAGTCCCCACCTGATAGCTAGAGTATTAAGAATATGGTATAGTATATGGTTCATGGTGAAATAATTTTAAATTTGAAAAGGTAAAATAAAATCATATGACCAGATTTTACGTTTTACCTTTCGGTCATTAAAATTATTTCACTATAAACCATATACTATACCATATATTTAAGGCTCTAGCTACCAGGTGGGGACTTAATTGTGGCGCTCACTGTACAAGAGTAAAGTGTGCTTCAAACAATTTGAGTTAAAAAAAAAGAGCATCTAAAAAATAATTGATTTTTGAATTTTCATCAAAATCGTTAGAGCGAATTTCGAGAAAATAGAAAAAATCTGAAAAAGTACATCAGTAAAGTACTAGTACTTTTTGGCCGATTTTGTTCAAAAGTTTCGTGTCAAGTGCCAGAGGGGTGCCTTATTTAAATATATAAATTTCAACCTGCTAGATTTTTTCATTCTTGAGATATTTTGTTCACATACAATGTCGTGAAAACTTTTTTGAGAGGACCTCAAAACGTTTATATCCATCAAAATCTCGACATCGAATTTTTGACATGAATTCAATACTTTCGCTCTAGATATATATTACATATTTCGGTAAGAGAAAGTAAAAAATCTGGTGTGTCTGGTCGCACAGCACACAACTTTCTCTTTCCATAGGCAATTTAAATGTTCTAGCCTTGTCACGCCATATTTTTTGTGTCCACATATATTAATATTAAAATAATATAGACAGACCATTTTGCGGGGCTAACTTTTTTTATGGATTCAAGGGGTACCAAAAACGTGTATTAATTAAATTTAGTTTTTTGATAGCTACATTATTTAAGACTTTTTAACTTTTGTTTTGTCCAGTTTGTGAGTTTAATAGGAAAACAGCATGTTAGTTTATAGATAGATCATGTTTTTGTTTGATACACGCTGTTCCAGGTATTCAGTAGAGTACCTAGAAATCTATGAATGAATTTAGAGCTCCCTTCCCTCCCTTAAATTTATTATTATTATTAATTTATTACTTCATTTTGATTTTGTATAGTCAATAATATATTCTTCTGACTTTCAGCAGAAGCATTTAATTAATATACGATACCTAGGTTAATTGCTATAAATGAACCTTTTCCTCTACAATATTCAGGTCACGGTTTAAAGATGTTCAAATTAAGTGTCAGAACTTTCTCTCTCTCAATTTATTAATTAAAAGTGTAAAAGTTGCTTAGAACCCATCAAAATATTAAATAACCCCGTCTTTGACCATTAACATAATTTGATAAACGTTATTCTAAACTAAAACGCTTTTAATCCAATTATTTCATAACAATTTAGAACTCTTGGTTAAATAATTTTACATCCTCCTAAATAAACAACAATATGTGTATATAATTTCTGAGAAGGATCATATTCAACCCATAGGAATTAGACTACTTGTTTATTATTCCAACCGCCATTACTATTAATTAGAAATTTTTTATATTATTTCTTTAAATTTTTTTTTTTTTACAAAAAGTCCCGGGCAATGTTTGGAACGTAAAAACCTTTCTGAATATAAAATTAACAATCTAAAAAACAAGTCCAAAAATAAAAAAAAATACTATATTTATGTTAATATTTTTTATGTTAATTTCATGGAAAACTCAAGGGAGGAGACATACAGATGTCATAAACTATAAAAATTAAAACGCTGAAATTATTTTATTGTTTATAAAATGTTATTATGGTACGATATTTGTAGTATAAAATTTAACTGACGATCATGTCGTTTGTATGAGACTCTAAAATGATAAACGCTACGGGGTGTGTTTTAAAAAGCGTAAAAAATAACAATACATTCCCTTTGAGAAGAAAGAATGAAGGGAAGTTTTCTTCCCACTTTGAAATCAACTTTCTTTACATTCATTAGATATTTTTTTTTTTAACGAATAAAAAAATTAATCAATAAAATTGAATTTAAATGTCAGATTATCAACTAGGGAATTATATGAAGAAAATGCGGGGTTTTATTTTCATTTTCAAATACAAATTTTTATGAATGGAATTTACTTGGTCCAGCCCGAAAATGAGTGAAAGACATAAAATAAAATCTGGTGTGACTAGTCGCACAGCACAAAACTTTCTCTTAGCTTCGGTAATCGAAAGTTGTGTGCTTGTCACACCAGATTTTTTGTGTCGATATATATTTAGTTTCCGACACTACGGTACATTTGAATTCAAGATGTAATAAAATTTATTAACATACATTTTAAAGAGCATCTAAAAAATAATTGGTTTTTGAATTTTAATCAAAATCGTTGGAGCGAATTTTGAGGAAATATCGGAAAAAAACTGAAAAAATTACATCAGTAAAGTACTAGTACTCTTTGGCCGATTTTGATTAAAAGCTTATTTTCACGCCCTAGGGGGGTGCCTAACTTTAATATAAAATTTCAACCTTCTAGCTCAATTCCTTCTTGCTTTAAATTGAACCCTGACACACACACAGCCAGACAGACCATGTCGCGAAAACCACTTTTTTGGATTCAGGAGACCTCAAAACGTGTATATCCTTCAAAATCTCGACATCGAATTTTCGACATGAATTCAATACTTTCTCTCTATATATATATTACATACATACATAGGTAAGAGAAAGTAAAAATTAAATATCACTTTTTTAGTAAATAAATAAAAACTTCGAAGTTTTTATTTATCTCTCGAACGGCTTAAATCTCTCACCTAATCAAAGGCCGATACAAGGGGGGTAAAGAGAGTAATTACGCCCCCCCCCCCGCGATTTGAAAAAAATACTTTTTTCGAAAAAAAAAAATTAATTTTAATGTAAAAATTTGATTTGTATTTATATTCTGGCAAACAAGTACAGAATGCAATGAGCCTTTAAATTACCGAAATTAAGAAAAAATTGTGGGATGTGCGACCAGTCACACCAGATTACCCCCCCCCCCCCGAGAAACACCTCTGAATCCGCTCTTGCACTTAATACCCTATCAATATAACGCAATGATAAAATATCGAGATAATTTTTGCATGACTTATTATAAGATGATAAAATTTATATGCCGGTTCCATGGTGTAATGGTTAGCACTCTGGACTTTGAATCCAGCGATCCGAGTTCAAATCTCGGTGGAACCTTAATTTTTTTTTTTTTTAAACGTCCGTAATTTCATTCGTCTCGACTAAAATTTCTTAATGTAAATTTACTATTTGTTTTTTCGAAAAATATATAATTATTTAATGGGTTCTTCCCAAATAGAACACTCCCAGGCAGGTGCAATAAATGTCAGATAAAATTCGAGTCAGTCCCGGTCCATTCAATCCTGGACTAATTCCACAAAGAGGGACAAAGATGCCTGTCTATCTTAAATTAATTTTCTCTTCACATTTCAATTCAGAACCAACCAACATAAGATAAAGCTAATATTTTTGCCACTAGGCTTACAACTAATACTCGAAAATAAACTTTTTTTTTTTTGGGGGGGGGGGGGGGTTTTTTTTTGGGGGGGGCCTTTGTAAGTGGGGGGGAATGATTTTAATTGGGGGCCATGGTAATACCTGTAGAAGAAACTATTTTTATTCTCAATACTAAATAGCATTGCATTTTAAAAGTACTTAGAAATGATTGAACGAACTTTATTTTTAGTTATTTTTACCATTTGAGGCTACACTATCGACTTCTAAGCGTTTTGGTTAATAAAAAAAATACTTATATTTGCAAATTTTAAAAAATAAAACCCTTTGGTGTATTTAATTGAATAATAAGCGAAAAAATTATTTCCACTCTCTGAGATTGGGGGATGTTAATTTTTGAATGGTCATGATTAGTAAAAATAATTGGCTATTATTTTTTAATTAATTAAAATTTTAAAGGGGACTAAATGAAAAATACCGAAAAAGTTAGAAAAAAATTTAATTGAAATAAAAAAATGCCCTCTGGCTTGGTGTAGTTGGTAGCGCGCCTGCCTTATCAAATGGCTTAAATAAGAATGCCTGGACCCCCAATAGATAATTACTAAACTATCGTAAAAGTCTTATATGGCCTAAGTTGCCGAAAAGACTGTGCGTATGTGTGTGAGGGTGAGTGTGAATGGGAAAAAAGTGTGAGTGTTTAAAAAAAAAAAAAAATATTAAGTGGCAGCACATTTTTTCATTTTCGAAAAATTTCCAAATTATGAATAAAAAATTTGAATCAATATGAGATTATTATTATTAATTTCTCTTTATGGAAAATACTTTAAAACGTGTATTTCTCTTGAATATTCATTTTGAACATACCCGATAATTTTAATTATACAAAAAATAACGCTTAAAAAATTTTTATTTATTCATGTTAGGGGAGGATAAATAAAATAAATCTTTTAAAATTAATTTGACTTAGAATATATCCCGAAAAAATAAATTAATTAAAAAAATAACGCTTAGAATTATTTACTTAGGGGTGAGTTTTACGAGTGGGAAAATAAAGGGAGTCTTTTAAAAATTATTTCACTTCGAATTTATCCCTAATAAATAAATAAATACAATAAATAACACTTGGAAGTATTTTATTTAATAGAGGGTAAGTTTTAAGGGTGGATAAATGAAGGAGTCCTTTAATAGTTATTTAATTTCGAATTTATTTCCAACGAAATAAAACCCCGTTAGTTTGCAAGTGAATGGAATTTTTATAAATAGAGAATTTATTTGTTACTTGGGCGCCCAGAGAGCAATGCTATTTCTTTATCGATCGATGTCTGCCTGCCTGCTTGTTGCCTATCTGCCTGGCTTTACTTGTTTGAGTCGAGTCATGATTCATTCGGCTCCTCTCTCGGTCTCTCTCTCTCTCCTGTGTTTAGTTTATTTTTATATTGTGTTGTTATTTATGCAAATAAGACGTTCATCCCCCAAACTCATTAACTCCCCTTCTGGTCATCTTATTATTAAGGTAATGAATCTTTTCATATCTCATTTGCATAAGAGATTAAAATTCAATTTTTTTCTCTCTTAAAATATACTTACGGTATATAAATTATCAATTTTTTTAAATACAACTCTATAATGAAGTCGTGAACTCAGGATGAAGGGTGAGAATGGTTGTAAATCACCCCTTCTAATAATCAAAATGGTAATTTTTTTCTTTAAAAATTTTAAAATAGAAAATTATTTTTTTGTAAAATTTTTACATTTAATCAAATGGGTTACTTTCTCTCCCTTCTCACCCTCCAACACCTCTAACCGAGAATTTAGTTCTATAATATGAAATTATTGTTAAATAATAAATTCTTCTTTATCTCTCATTAGTGGTATTAAGAAATAGTGTGATTTTTTTGGAGGTGGAATTTTTTTTACTGTATGAATGCAGTTTCTCCACTTGCATCCACTAATTATAAGTTTAAAAAATTCAGATAATTATTATTTTTTTTTTAAATTTGTTTACATTTCAGAGTCGTAACATGCTACAAGCTTGTAAATCTGTCCTTCGTTTCGTGAATATATTTCCTTTGTTTGTAGTTTTAGATATAATTCGATCTCTCAGCTCACGCATCCCCTAACAGATATTCATTAATTCACTTTCATTAAAATAAATTAATGAATAAAATTGCATTTGTTTTTCACATTAAAACCTTTTAGAATTTTATATGAAAATTAATTTTATTTCTGTTTGTTTAAAAGCCACCCCCCCCCCCCAAGTTATTTTCCCACTCTACAAATTTTCTTAATATACTTTATATAATGTTTGATTGAGGAAAAAATACCTAGTAATTTTTCTATTGACAAATTAATAATTAAGGAGTTTTCGAAATTATATTTAAAATTGAAAATATTTTCGTCTTTTTTCTCATAGTTCTTACCTATATTTTAGATTAGTGGTTCTTAACAAGGGTGGTGAGAAAGCATTTTGAGAGGTGTTAGTGGATTTATAGCAGTAGATTCCAAACTTTGTTACAACGCCTCCCTTGAAAATATTTAATCCTACGACGCCTCCCCCCCCCACTATAAAAAATAAAACAAATACAAAAATTTTTTTTTAATGCTAAAAAACATAAATTTATTTATTCTTATTTATAAAACTAGCATTTGGAAAATTGCTCGCTGTTGGTAATATTCGCGCCTCCCCTTAAACTAGTCCGCCCCTCGCAGTTGGGAAAACGCTGCTTTATAGAAATCTTTCTATAAAATTTTATCATTTTACTTTTTTTACCTAATAGATCAAAAACTTGAAAATTTACAAACGTGAAAGGGATAAACTTTTTTTTTCTTGGTCGACAGGTTATACAGGGGGCGAGGGTGGGGGTAATCTGGTGTAACTGGTCGCACAGCACACAATTATTTCTTATTTTCGGTAATTTAAAGGTGGATTCTGTACTTGTTTACCAGAATATATATAGAAATAAAATTATTAAGTATTAATTTTTAAAATTTTATGTGATGAAGATAGGGGCAGCCTGGTGGATATTATTGAGAAGGGTGAATAAATAAATCCAGAGCTGATATTCAGGCAATTTATTCGGATTAAATCCTGAATATCAGCGGATTAAATCCGAGTAAATTACCTGAATATCAGCTCTGGATTTATTTATTCACCCTTATCAATTAAAATTTTATATTAAAAATATTTTTTTTTTTTTCAAATCTCGGTGGGAAGGGGTACCCCTTTACCCTCCCCCCCTATATCCGCCCTTGCTAGGTCCGCTGTTTTAGATAATGAATTTGGAAATAAAATTTTTTCTTCATTCACTCATCTATTGAGGGTATTTTTTTTTATAGCCATAAATTTTAGTTGAAAATTCAGACACTATCATATCCTGATGAGTTTAAATTAAAAAAATCTGGCGTGTGACTTTTTTTACTGATATACTTTTTAAAGCATCTAAAAAATAGTTGATTTATGAATTTTAATCAAAATCGTTAGAGTTTATTTTGAGTAAAAGTTATATAGAGTGACTAGATCCTCTTTTTGTGTACTTTTTACCGGCCGGTATCTTTTTTTTGGAAATGATTTTTTTTTTTCGATTTAAACTGTCTTATTTTAATAGATTCATAAACTGTCTAATATATTGATTCTTTGATTTGGACATCTCATGTTGATTATTAATATCCTCGATTACATATGTGAATCCAGACAAATCCAAATATCTATCTTCATTACCTTGATATCTATTAATGGCTAAAGAGATTTTCTGATCAATATATGAAAAGGGTTCTCTACTTGTGCTAGTATACTAACTACTGAATATTAAATCATCTGACTTTTCATAATTGGAAGGCTTTAATTTTTTTTAAAAATATTTCTTTTAACTTTTAAAATTCAATTCACTCAGGGCCTCTCGTTTGTGAATACGTAGTCCTCGAAATAAGATTGACATTCTTCTCTCCTCTCTATGTCATTTTTTTTTACTTTCCCTTATTTAAATATGTTAATATATAGAGCGAAAGTAATGCATTAATGTCAAAAATTCCTCGAGATTTTGATGGAAATACACGTTTTAAGGCCGTTTTAAGTCCAAAAAATTGGGTTTTGGTCTGTCTGACTATTATTAATTTTTATTTTTTAATTGAAGGTCTTTTTCGGCATCTAAGGCCATTTAGACCCAATCCCTATTTATTTCAAATGATTGGGTAGCCAATTCAAATGAAATAAATTTTTCTCGCTTGTGACTGGAAGGGAATCTATCAATATTATTAATTTATCCTTATGTGGTGTTGCTGAAGTTGGTTAATTAACAGAAAAAAGACGCTATATTTTCAGCAATTTTTATTAAATATCAAGGCAATATTTCCAGATATTGCCTTGATAATTAATAAAAATTGCTGAAAATATAGCGTCTTTTTTCTGTTAATTATTAATTTATGGCTAGGAGGAAAAGACTTATGAAGTCGAAATTTTATATTTAAGTTAGGTACCCCCTGAAACGCGAAAATAACCTTTTAAATAAAATCCCCCAAAGATTACTAATATTTTACTGATCTTGCTTTTATTTTCCCAAAAATCGTTCAAAGGATTGTGATTAACATTCATAAATCAATTAATTTTTGGATGCTCTTGAAAATATGTATTCTCAAAATTGTTTAAGGCACACTTTACTCTTTTTTTTTATTTAACACACTTTTTCCCATTCACACACACAGTCTTCTCGGCAACTCGGGCCATATAAGACTTTTTACGATAACCGTTATTGATAAATATACATATATGGGGTCCAGGCATTCTTATTAAATAAGAAATTTTAAATTTTAGGCCATTTGGTATCTAAATGGCTTAAATCGGACTGCCAGGGATTCGAACCCGCGATCCTTGGTATAGAAGCCAAGCATGATACCAACTACACCAAGCCCGAGGGCCTTTTGTTTTTTCTGGTCATAAATTTTATTTCTTGAATTCTAATATAATTAGTGCCGAAAACTAAGTAAATATAGCCCTACTGTATGTCGACACAAAAAAATCTGGTGTTACAAGCACAGCACACAACTTTTAATTATTAAAGATAAGAAAAAATTGTGTCATGTGCAACTAGTAATACCATTTTTACTTTTTCTTATTTTTATTAGGCGTAACTCCATATTTCTTTAATTTCTTATTTTATACTGTGTCACTTTTTTATGGAGGGTTAGGCTGAGACCAACTAATCATCATCATTTTTTCAAACTGAATATTTGTTTTTACTTTGAAATTAGCTAGCTATTACTATATATAATTTTAGAAAATAAATTCATAAGCTCTAAATGAATTTGTCTTGCCTTTCTGACCATGAGTGTTGTGTAAAGTATAAGTATTCGAGACTGATAAATGGAATTGAAATGTCCACGGAAATCTGTGTGATTTCAACTTGGTAAAACATTGAAAAGCCAGCTTATCCCTTAAAAGTTCAATTTATTTAATTCTAACTGAAGGTATTTTATAAAGTTTAACAACTCGAATAAATTATTGATTTAAAAAAAAGAATCTCTTGTAGAATTGAATTTTTTTTTTTTTTTTTTTTGTGGAATGAAATATACACTAGGTCTTGATTCGGCATGCTTTCTGGATTTTGTACAATCCTGTTGGAGCGAAAGAGAGAGAGAGAGAGGAAAAAAAGGATGGGAATCGGGTGGCAATCTATCTGCCGCGGGTGTGGATTTAAGGGGGACGCCACTTGACACTGCGAGGGGCCCAATTAATTGGAATTAAGTGCCGGAGGCGTAGGGAGGTCCTCCTCCTTTAGGGTAATCCTGGGTATAAATATCCCCCATCTCCCCCCTGACAGCCACTTTTAAGCAGATATCAATGGCAAATGGATCACAAACCAGAAACTGCCTTTTTAACGTACAGCCTATTGAATTTTCTTGCGAGATTTTTTTTTTTATTTACTAAGTAAATTTAGTTAAACACATTTTGTGTTTTAATCCTCTTTGTTTATTTTCGTTTCTGTTCTAGTGCATTAGGAAGTATTGTTTTGCTGGTTTTTACTTTTTTTACTATTTTTCTATTAGAGGTTTTGAAATTTAAAACCGAATAGCTTCCATGGTCGACGTGGTTTCTTTTTTTTCGCTCTCTCTTTTGAGCTAGTCTTGAATTTCTTCTTTTTTATTTGATTTTGCACCCTTTAGGGAAACTCGATTATATAGATCATAGCTAAATTTTTTTACTCATTTTACTTTCTCCTACCTATATTTTCCTGGTATAGTAGTCTATATACTGTATATAGAGTATTGGTTTCATGTCAAAAATTTGATGTCGATATTTTGTTGGAAATATACGTTTTGAAGTTTCCTAAGTCGAACAAAATGGTCTGTCTGTCTGTCTGTGAACAAAATATCTCCGAGAACGAAAAAAGCTAGGAGGTTGAAATTTGGTATTTCCTCTAGCAAACGTGACACGAAGCTTTTGAACAAAATCTGTCAAAAATTACTAGTACTTTACTATACTTTTTTAGGATTTTTTTTTTAATTTTTACCAAATTCGCCCTAATGATTTTGATTAAAATTAATAAATCTCTTAATTTTTAAAGGCTATTTAAAATATATAGTCTATTTTCATTTTATCCTCCAAATTGTTTAAAGTACAATTTACTCTTTTTACTTTTACTATGGGAAATATAGGAGATATTGGTTGCCATGGTAACAAAATTTTCTATGGGTATCTTCAAATCTTATAGAAAATTTTCTATGTTTATAAATTTTATATTTTTAATTCTAATACGAGTATATCGGCGGAAACAAAATATATGTCGATACGAAAAATCTGGGATGACAAGCCTAGAACACAATTTTCAATTACCGAAGGTAAGAGAAAGTTGTGTACTATGCGACCAGTCACACCATATTTTTTACATAAACTTACAGATATTTTTCCTTCCCGAAATTTCGCCCATTCTATTTCCGTTTTTTCATATTCAAAATTCTGCTGTTTTTTTTATGCTGACTAATCGGTTCAATTCACCAATTGCTGAATTAACGATTATTGGAAATATTAACTAATCGGCTCATCTGACTAATCGATAATAATTGGGAACATCTCTAATAATTAAGTAAATTAATGCATTTATTCATGCAAGTGTATTTAGGGTAAATAGCCTGAGGCCTGCCTTTAAATTAATTTGACTTTCTTTTTAGTTTCTCGCTAGTTATTAGTTTTTAATAATTAATCATATTGATGTTAAAATAATATAAGCTTGTAAATCCATCAGTATGTAGATATCTAAAAACAGGAATTTAAATGTGTTAGTTATTTAAACTGGGTCACATGTATTAATAATGATAACTGAAAAACTTTTCATATTATCAACATCAATTTTCATATTTAGGTTAGTTTTAAAATAAAATTAAATAGTTTTTGGTTGGAAATAAAATCAAAAACTTGTTTTATTAAGTTTTCGAAAATAACTCTCTATGCAGAGCTTTATCATTTGGTGGTTTACTTTACGATCTAATTGGTTAAATTTATTTAAATTATATTGGTCACTAATTACTAATTTAAAACAAAAGACAACTAAGTTACAAAACATTCCTGTTTTTGTTCTCAATTTTCGTCCATTCAAAGGACTGTCTTTTCAAAAGATTTGGTCCAGGAGAAGCTGAAAAATTTTTGATTTTCAAAAAATATTTCTCTGGATCACTTGACTTCTTTTAATCCCTCCTTCGACATGTAGTCTTTATAATGAAATGAATTTTTTTCTTTAAAGAAATTTTTATTATTCTCTTTAAAATAGGATGTAACAAAAGTAGTTACGAATGTTGTTATAATGCATCGAAAATATGAGTAAATGCTCTAGAAATATGGGTAAACAACAACTTTAATTATGAAAAACAAAATCCCAATTAATAAAAAAATCTGGTGTGACTGGTTGCTCTAACACAACTTTCTCTTTCGGTAATTGAAAGATGCTTTCTGTGCTTGTCACTCACTCCATGTCGACATTTATTTAATTTCCGGCACTAGGCCCTATATTAGATAGAATTAGTAAAGTACTTGGCCGATTTTGTTCAAAAGCTTCATGTTATGTCCCAGGAGGGGTAACTTTAAGTTAAACTTAAATAGCAAACTCCTAGCTCCTTTCGTTTTTGAGATATTTTGAAAACACTGACCATTTCGCAGATCCCACTTTTTGTGGATTCATGAGACATCTAAAACGTGTATTTCCACCAAAATCTCGACATCGATTTTTGACATAAATCCAATACTTTCTCTCTATATATATTTATATTAACATATAGGTAAGAGAAAGCAAAATTTTCAAATTGTTTTTCATATAACAAAAAGATAAGCTTATATTTACAACTTTTAATTTTTTTTTCAAAAAATTAATTAAACTTTAATAATCGAATTATCATAACCCGTTTCGGCAGTGGATTCTTTAAGAAATGTTTCAAACATTCAAGTATTTAAAAATTAATTTTAATTGTTTTTAATTGCGTAGATCCCTCTTTGTATATCACAGTTTGATTGTAAGCCCTAGTCCGTAGCACAATGTTAGAGTTCTTGTCTTACAAGAGTTAATTGTCCAATCAGGACTTTGCGTGACATCCGTATAGGGCAGCTCAATGAGGACCCAATAGGTCTTATATTAAAATTTCTAGTCGGGATCTAATGTCCACAAAAATTAACAGATTAAACATATCAAAGTCGACACATTACTCTAATTCTTTTTATTTACTACACTTGTTCTTATGTGCCTATCTCTTTCTTTTTCCTAATTTTTATAGTTGAATATTAAAAATGCTTATAAACAGCTCAACTTAAAAAAAAAAAAAAAACTAAAGTTATTTGTTTTGTTAATTTATAAAAATAAAATCAGACAAATGTTTTCTAATCCTTTGCTTAGTTTGAATATTTCATTTAAGATATAAAGCAGGGGAATCCTCTCTCTCTGTTCAGGCTTTTGTTTTCGTTTTTCCTCCCCCGGTGTTTGTTTAGAAAATGGGATAAACACAGACAGAGAAAGAGCATAAGTGAATGCGTTTCCTGAGAGTCGAGGTGTGTGAGTGTGTTTATGTTTCTTCTATAATAGATCGCGAAAATAAGAACAAAAAAAGTGTACAAAATTTATTTCGATGACTCTTGTTTCAACTTTTGTTTAATATTCTTGTTGGATTTTGATCCCGTTTCGGAATAAATAAATAAATGACAAATAAAAAAAACAAATACCATATATCAAACTAACACATAAAAAAATTATCATGGAAACTTAATTCAAAACCATCTAAATTTAATTAAAATTATCCGTTTTTTTTTTTTTTAACTATTTCGTATAAATAGTCGAAGTAAATTTTCCATTGTAACATAAACTTTTAACTATCCTATGAACTTTTAAATTAAATTTTTTTTATGGAAAATCATGACGCAATTAAAATTTTTTAATATCCCTTCCGAAGTCTCTACTCTTTAAACAAACTCTTGCCATGTTTAATTGTTGTTTTTAATTAAAAATTTTAATGCCCATCGCCTAAATAACAAACCGAACATCCAACCACCTGTTTTACTAAACAGAGGAGGTATTTATATACCCAAGAGATAAATATTTTGATATCTGTTTTTAAATACTAATTGATTTCGTCACAAAATAAATACATGACGTCTTTTGATACATTTTCTGAGATTTGGTTTAAGCACGTCAGCCTCTTTTAATTTAATATAAATATTTATTATCAAAAGAGATGCCAAGTCTGACTCAATTTTTCAATAATAATTGAAATTCTTATTAGAGTTGAAATTATTATTGAATATCTCTAATTAATTATATTAAACAAGACTGTGAGTGTTTTTTATTGGTGAGGCCAAACATTCCATGGCGGATATCCTGGGTTCGATTCCCGGTGGCCATGGGATGTTTGGTCTCACCAATAAAATACACTCACAGTCTTGTTAAATATATCTATGACTCGTTAAGTCCGAATCGAGGTGTTTTGAATACTATTATCTTATTCAAATATATAAATCTCGAAAAATATTTAGCTAATTATATTAAGTTTTACAAAAAAAAATTTCATAACTTCTCATTTATTTTTAACACATTTTTTTCTTCTTTTTTTTTATAGGGGAAAAGCTGATTACTAATTCTAAATATTTATTACAAGAGGCGCCAATTAACGACTACGCTTTGCAGATGAATTTGACGATTCGAAATTTAAATGAAAAAGACTTCGGTGGATACGTGTGCACATCTGTAAACGCTCTGGGGAAAATCGAAGGCGGAATTCGGCTTCAGGGTGAGTACTAAAAAAATCAATATTATCATAAAATTATTTTTCATTTAATCCTGCGAGTTTTTTTTTTTACTTTCTCTTACCCCATATATGAAATATATAGAGAGAAAGTATTCGATTTTTTTTTATATAGGCCTATATAAATTTGACAAATGAAAAAATTCTTTTAATTTGAGATATAAAAAATATATCGTGATTAAATTAAAATATTTCAAAGGTTAAATGCTTTTCCAACGAACCAAATTTAGTGAATAATTTGAAGTTTTATCGACCTAATATCAATAATATAATAAATTTCAACGACTAATAATAAGTTCCGTAAAAATATTTTATGTGATAGTAAACAAATTATTTTGATTTGATTAAAATTGTTGATATGACTGTACGGATCAATATATCGTTGTTAGCGTAGCAATTAAAAAATTTTGGAAGGACTTTGCTTAGAGAGAATTTTGCGGCTTCCCAGGCGTTTGATTTTCGTCAGAGTAGGAAAGAAATGATTAAGAAACATTAGAAACTAATTATTTTTAAGATAAAGAATTTTAATGTTGGTGTGATGTTTAATGTGAAAATTATATTAAAATAAATTAATATTTCATTTTTACGATTTTATTGGCGACTGCATACCGGATAAGACAGTTTCGGCTCTTTGCCATCATCAGGCCTGCAAAGAACCATTTTTAAATTATTAACAAATACAAAAATGTTCTAACTATGAATTTAATTTCCTAAAAAAGAAAAAAATTTGTTAATAATTTAAAAATTGTTCTTTGCAGGCCTGATGACGGCAAAGAGCCGAAACTGTCTTATCCGGTATGCAGTCGCCAATAAAATCGTAAAAATGAAATATTAATTTATTTTATTATAATTTTCACATTAAACATCACACGAACAGTAAAATTCTTTATCTTAAAATAATTAATAAAAAACTATTCCCCTTCTAATTAAATTAGAAACTAACATAATCGAAAGTGATTTTTTTTTTTTGGCTTATCGGAACATTTTAGTGTTTCTCTATTTAAAAAACAAGAAAAAATTTTTTCACAAATCTAATCGGTTAACAAAAAAAAAAAAAAATAATAAATAAATAATAATTCAAATACTAATAAGTTTTAAAAAAATATATAATTAATTTGAACAATGGCAAGAGTGGCAGCCAGGAAGGAGTGTCTCTAAATCAATGAAACCTGATGATGGTCGATAAATTTGGACCGAGACGTAGCTAATTTAGGGAATTTCATTGTTTTAGAGACACTGCCATCTCCTGCCATTGTTCAAATATATCAATCACAACCACTTCACTCGAGAAATATTTTCATAATTATGCAAAGCTCTTATTTTTATAAATAATGAGGCTATTTGAAGGCTGCCAAATGAAAGCCTCTCACCCTAAAAATTCGAATAAATTTTATTCGTACATCATCAGACAAAATTTCATATGGGAAAGGGATATCCCTAATCTTAATGAACCAAAGGCAAATATCCGCCCTTGATCCAGAGGTGTTTCTCGGGGGGTAATCTGGTGTGACTCGTCGCACAACACCAGGGGCGTATATAGAAATTTTTTCGGGGGGGGGGGGGGCTGTTTTCAAAAGTTTTTCTACGAAAAATTTTGTTTTTCGCGGAACCAAAAATTTTTTCATGTGCCGTTCGCGGGACCAAATTTTTATTCATGTTCCGTTCGCGGAACCAAAAATTTTTCTCGCCCCGAAAAATATTTTACTTTTTTTTAGAGACCCTAAATTTTTTTTACCCGCGGAACCAAAAATTTTTCATGTTCCGTTCGCGGTTTCAAAAATTTTTCCCATTTTTTTAAATCTCGGGGGGGGGGGGGGTAATTACCCCCTTTATCCGCCCTTGTAATGAACTGATTCTAAATGACTTTTATAATCAACAATTCGATTTTTGAATGGCAACAATTTTATACAATTGAAATTTATTAATTTAATTTGAATAAAATTGAAGTATAACATGCCATTTAGATAGAATATTTCGTTTATGTATAGCTAATATATATAATCGGACGAGGATTTAAACAAATTCGTACGATTGAGTTAAATCAAAATTACAACTATAAAGTTGAACTGTCGTTGTAATGTCGTCTACTATTATTTCATTTATTGCATGATAGAATGGAAAAAAAAACAACTCTAACTCACGAGTAAATTCCAAACATTAATGGAACGCAACGGAAGAGTTGATGGAGGTATATATTTGAAGGATGGGGAGGGGGAGGAGATCGGTGGTCGTTATTGCTCTATGGAATATAATTCAATTAAATGTATTGTTCTTTTAATAGAGTTGCATGCTTTAATTAATTCGACTGGAAAATATACGAAATATTGACAATAATTCGCTCTGTATGCAGATTTTTCACTTAATTATTTTCCAAATTGGGTACCTAATAGCACATATTGTACCAGACTACTGTTTAAAACGAAATCAGATTAAAGTATTAGCGTTTAATACATTTCTGTTCAAATGATGTTTTTGTTTAAATAGAATAATACTCAATTAACTTTAGCAGGATGGAAAAAATTAAGTGGGAAGGGGCAGAGAGTGCGATTTCGTTTAATTTAAAAAGGGGAAGAGACGCCAATTATTATTCGTTTAGAAAATAATTGGAATAAATAGAAATGTGTTTCATCAAAAGCAATAGAGGTGGAATAAATAAATATAAAAATAAAATTAACGAAAAAAATTTTCTTTCTTGATTAAAAAAAAATCTGGTGTGACTGGTCGCACAGTACACAACTTTCTCTTGCCTTCGGTAATCGAAAGTTGTGTTCTGTGTTTATCACACCAGATTTTTTCCGACAGTATGGTACAGTGAGTGAGAATATTAAGTCCCACCCATGCGTTTTCTACTTGTGATTATTTCATTGTTTAAAAAAAAAGATTATATATTTTTTAATGGAAACTTTCATTGTTCAAACTTAGAAAATTTCCAATAAAGATTTTCATTTTCTTTTATAAAAACAAAGAAATAATCACAAGTAGAAAATGCATGGGTGGGACTTGATATTGTCGCTCACTGTACATTTGAATCCAAATTTATAAACATATTTATATTTTGTTACCATGGCAATCATTTCTCCTATCTTTCCAATAAAGTACAAGAGTAAAGTGTGCTTCAAAAGATTTCAATAGAAAAATGAGAATATACATTTTAAAGAGCATCTAAAAATAATTGATTTATGAATTTTAATCAAAATCGCTGGAGCGAATTTTGTGAAAATCGAAAAAAACTTAAAAAGTACTAATACTCTTTGGCCAATTTTGATCAAAGGCTTATTTTCACGCCTCAGGGGTAAACTAACTTAAATATAAAATTTCAACCTCCTAGCCCTTTTCGTTCTTGTGATATTTTGTTCACAGAGAGACACACAGACAGACCATGTTGCGAAAACCACTTATTTGGATTCAGGGGGCATCAAAACATGTATATCTATCAAAATTTCGACAGTGAATTTTTGACTGTGAATCCAATACTTTATATATATAATTAACATACTGGCATATAGGTAAGAGAAAGTTAAAAAAAAATTAATTCTTTTAATTGAGGGACTTCTTTTCCCTGCTAGTGTCAAGCCTCTTTCATGACCGATGAGAGTGATATAATTTTATTTAAAATAATTGAAAAAAAAAGCCAAGCAATTACATGTATAATGACTTTCATTTTACCAATTAAAATTAGAGAACTTGCTTCATGATGAAAAAGTCGATGATTTATTTTCTTTCTTCTCATTCTGAATGATAAAATTATTATAATGACTACACATCGAAATCAAATGCTGAAAAAAATTTAGAAAGAAAAAAAGAAGAATCAAAACAAATAACACTGTGCTACAAGAAAAAAAGCCCCGAGAAAATTCCTTCAGATTCTTAAGTAAAATGACCTCCTGAATCCAAATATGACCTTCGTTTTCCCCCAGCACGTACCCTTTTAGGGGGGGGGGGGAGCCCCCTACTTATTTCCACTCCTTTTCGTTAATTATAGGACCACGAAAAAAATTTGGAGGGATGAAAAGGAATATTTTAGCCTTAAAATTTCTTCAGAAGGTCTAGAGAAGTGAAAAGTTAAAAAACATTAACATTTGGATCCAAGGGGGGGGGAATATGGGGGAGGATTTTCTCGCTTAAAATGCAAAAAAATCATTAAAAATGATCGATTTTTTCTGATTTTTCCCAATTTTTTTCACTGATTTTCTACATATTCAGGCGACCTCAGACCCACCTCACCCTTCCTTAAACATCCCTCAACAAAAAAAAAATATATATAGGACAAAGCGGGTGGGGTGTGAGCGATTCCGAAGCCCTTGTAAGAGGAATTTTTTTCAATTATTGACAAGAAATAATTTCTACCGCTTTAGATAAAATATGAAAATATTGAAGGACATAGAAGAATCCGTATATTTAAGTTTAAATTTGTAAAGATCAGCCCAAAAAATTGAAAGTTAGCCGCATATTTGCCAATTTGACCAACTGACCTGTGAATCTTCCATCTTCTTGCAAGGGCTTCGGAATCGCCCACACCCCACCCGCTTTGTCCTATATATTTTTTTTAGTTGAGGGATGTTTAAGGAAGGGTGAGGTGGGTCTGTCCGCAGAAATATGTAGAAAATCAGTGAAAAAATTGGGAAAAATCAGAAAAAATCGATCATTTTTAATGATTTTTTTGCATTTTAAGGGACAAAATCCTCCCCCACATCCCCCCCTTGGATCCTAATGTTAATGTTTTTTAACTTTTCACTTCTGTAGACCTTCTGAAGAAATGTTAAGGCCAAAATATTCCTTTTCATCCCTCCAAATTTTTTCGTGGCCCTATAATTAACGAAAAGGGTTGGGAATAAGTAGGGGGCTACCCCCGAAAACGGTACGTGGTGGGGGAAAACAAAGGTCATATTTGGGTTCAGGAGGTCATTTTACTTAAGAATCTGAAGGAATTTTCTCGGGGCCAGAAAAAAAAGTTTCATTTTGTTGCACAGTGTAATCAAGAATCTTAATGAAGAAGAGAAATGAAATTTAACTGGCAATGGCATTAAGTATTTTTTCGTGAAATTACAAAATTAACATGAAAATATTAATACCTCCTCCGCTTTAATTCAAAATTTTTTACCAAAGTTTTTTTCGCCCTGCAGAAAAATTTTTTTCCCGGCCGTTAAAATCATTTTACTTTTTTTTTAGAAACACTAAATTTTTACCCCGCCGCGGAACTTTCCTTTTTGCGGAACCAAAGTTTTCCGCCCCTTTTCCACCGGGCGCAAAATTTTTTCTCCCTCAAGTGCAAATTATTTGACCTTTTTTTTTGCATGCTAGTCTCATCCCATTTTTCAGGCTCGGCCGGCCAAAAGTTCGGCTATTTTTTTCTATCTTAATCTTAAAATCATTAATACCCCAAAGAAAATTAATGCGAATATAGTTTGCATTTCAATGCTAATAGAGGGTTAAATTCCTCTCGAAGAGAGAGAAAAAAAACCTCTGGGATCTAACTTAATAGTCTAATAATTATTTGTATTTGTTTTAAATTTTAAAATTTCGTATTATTAGCCTAACTATTCAGAAGGATTCTACTTTTTACTTTCTCTTACTTATGTATATATGTATTTAGAGAGAAAGTATTGGATTCATGTCAAGATTTTAATGGATATACACGCTTTGAGGGATGGATCCAGTAAAATTTTTTTCGAATAAGGATTAATTCAAATTTTATTTAAACATTTATTATTTTTCTAACAAACAACTCGTAGAAAATCTTGAAACTCTTTCTAAATATTTATCTCTCACAATATAATCTGCTCAATTTATCGTAAATAATAGGCCTAATAGTATTTTTATCAAAGAAGTCAGTGGCCATTTTTGAATAAACAGAAGCAGCTGCAGCCAAATATAAAAAGCCTCCGATTTTTTTAATCCAATGAGATGTTTCGGGTTAATTTTATTGACCCATCTTCATTCTTTTAAAATTGTTAATGTCCCAGAGTTGGTTTTAACAAATTTGAAAGACTGAAGAGGGGTCAATAAAATTAACCCGAAACGTCTCATTGGAATGTAAAAATCGGAGGCTCTTTATATTTGGCTGCACTTACAGTATATGATTTTGGCTACAAACCTCTGAAATTCTTCATTTTTAGTTTTAAGCAATGGTGCAACCAGGATTTCCCAGGGGGCGGGCGGTGGGTTTTTTTTTTATTTAACTGACTTTCCTGTTCGACAGTGAGCAATAACTTTCAGGGATTTTATCGTCTATATTAAAACAAATGCAAAACTTTTTTTAAAGATAAAGATTCTTACCCCCCTAGAGACTACTTTTTCTCTCTCCTCTCCTGGGAGAGGGGGAACCGATGGAGCCCGGGCTCCCCATGAAATTTAAAAAAATAGTATAAATTACTCTTACTAAAGGAAATACACACATTTAAAAAAATTTTAATAAATATTTTGTCTTGGAAAGAAACTTTTTTTTTTTAATATTACAAAATTTTTTTTGGGGGTATGAGCTGGGTAGTTGAATCTTCAATATTAGTTTCTCCCCACCTCCCATCGCCAATGGTTTTGATCAATTTATATAAATGGAAAATTTTTCAAAATCCTGTGCTATTAGGCTAATCAAAAAAAATTTAATAACATGATTACAAGGGCGGATACAAGGGGAGGGGGTAAAGGGGATAATCCCATCTCCCCCATCTTTATT
This sequence comes from Euborellia annulipes, assembly GCA_023213315.1. Lineage (NCBI taxonomy): Eukaryota > Metazoa > Arthropoda > Insecta > Dermaptera > Anisolabididae > Euborellia > Euborellia annulipes. The sequence continues at coordinate 30,779 of JAKCPI010020474.1, read as the reverse complement.
TTCTATCTCCGTTTTTATTATAAATAAATATTAACCTTGTTTAAAGAGTGATAGATACCGGCACATTGTAACTTTGAATATTTCATCGACCGAACAAATAATTAAACATATTCTAATTACATTGGTTAATCATTTACCCCCCCCCCCCGGTTTTTTTTACGTTTCAACTATCAAATGACATTTGTGAAATTTTTTTTTGTCTTATAATGAAATTTATTTATAAATATAAGCCCCATACATGAATATCTATTGAGTTTGATGAATGAGTTTCATTTATTGTTGAAAATGAATAAATGAATTTACAAAATAAATAACATTTTTTTTTTTCATCAATGTACTTTTTTTTAAGAATTTTAATATTTAATTTTATTATTTATTTACTCTTCTAACACATATTGAATATTTTTTGCAATATTAAAAATTATTTCCTATTTAAGCCTTCGGGCTTTAAAAAAAAAAATCGCCGCAATATTTATTAAAAATCTTTTAATATTTATTTAACTTTAATTTTTTTTAATTTGTTTAAAAGAACGTTTCATTAAAAAAAAAAATGTTAAAAGGAAAAAATCTATTAGTATTTACCGTATATTTATGGTAATATTCACGAATCTCTCGAGGCAGAAAATACGGGCACCTCTTAAAAATGATTATTAAATTGTACAAGTTTAGTAGTTTTAAATTAATAATTTTGCTCCATTAGTCACGGGAATTAGAAAAAACTGAATTTTTTATTTTGATCTAATAACGTAATTTATAATATCAAGTTTAATAAATAGAGAGGATGAGAAGTTATGTACTGTATAGCTGAAATTATTACTCATTATAAATACAAAACATAAGCTTGTATTGAATGCTAATTATCTTTGTCATTATACAAAATTGCGCAGACAAAAGAGCTGTTATTGATATGATCATTATTTGGATTTTTAATATTCTAATTTAATTATTGTTTTCAGAATTGCATTTACCACCGAAGACAACGCTACCACCGCCGCCCCCACCGCCACCTCCGCCAATAAACCGTCACGAAAGTGGTAAAAACTCCCATAAGAAAATGTCCAGCAACCAGCATAAGGATAAACTCGGTACAAATGTACGAAAAGGAAAAGGGAAAATGAAGAACAGTCACCGACATGGGGATGAAGAAATGGCCCTAGATGGAGATGATAGTGAATGGTTTGACGAGGACAATGGCGTGGCTGCAGCTGCAGCCGCTGCAGCACCACCCCCAGCACCTTTACCACCTGCACAAGCACCAGCTGCAGCTGCACCTTCTGTAACAACACACGCCACTTGGCCTTTAGAGCCGCCAGTTCCTCCAGGACCACCTCCAGCATCACCTGGACAAACTAATACTGTGGTTGCAGCATCACGTGCTCCAGCCCTTTGGGACCCGCAGGTCACGGACGCCGGGACCATAACCAGTCTTCCTTTGTGGACCTTGGTCGCCATTTTGGCTACCTTGATGGTCTCATTATGAATAACCCAGGCATACAATCATAAAATTTATTTTGTACTTGGCAGTTTTTTAAGGCCGCTGAAATCCGAAATTGGGCAGGTCCTGTGATTTGATCTCAGCCTTCAAAAGATCTCTTTTTATTATTTCTTCTAAATTGTCTCGTTTAGATGTTATTAGCTCATGAGACAAGTGAAATCGAAGACAATTTTCAGATAGTTTGAGAGAAATAAGTAAATAAATTTAGTGAATTTAATAGTGTGCGATTTGAATGAACATTTGTGTTTGAAAATTTTATACGTATGAGGGGAATTCCACCGAGTGAAAAATTTCAAGAGGAGTACTTCTGATGTTTCTTCCAAATTTCAAGATAAGCTGGGTGGAAAGGAGAGGGTGAAAATGCTGTTATGGTAAGTGAGCGACGACATTTTTTTATTTAGTAAAATATTGAAAAATTCTCAATGAACGAATTAGGGGAACGTTTAGAAAATCTGATTTCCTCCCCCCCCCCCCCAAATTAATAAATTTTTAAGAATATACATTCGAGAAAATCAACTTTGAAAACTTTCCAAGTTCTATAAGTTTGAATAATTTTGAAAAATTTTTAGAGTTGCGCCGCGTGCACATCAAATTTGATATATGAAACAACTCGTTTTAATAATAAAATTTACGATCAAATTTCAATTTATTAAAAATATTCGTATTTTCAGTGATTAGCGAGTGGTAATTAAAAATAAAAAATAAATTTATAAATATTAATAATGTGAGATATAAATACAGATAGGGGATTGGAATTAAAAAAGGATGCGCAGCCACGAGCTGCTCTGAAAATGTGTCCAAATTATCTGAACTTATAGAACTCGGAAATCTTCAAAGTCGATTTTCTCGAGTTTTTTTGAGAAGCGCATCGTACTGCTTTGGGAAAAGGAGACTTACTAGCCGTAGGGTCCCCTTGGGAGATATGACCACACCTTTGCCAGGGTATTAAAGTTTTAGATTTCTGGAATTTAAAAATTTTATATTATTAAAATATTAATTTCTTGGAATCCAATCCATTGAAAAAAATTAAAAAAAGATTATTTCAATATTTTCTAAAAATGATTATTACTTAGAGAGAATTTGGGTCATAGTTGTTTAAAATTTTAAGAAAAAAGAATTTTATCCTATTATTTGATACTGTAATTTATTTACAAGTCAAAATTTAAACTCAACATTTATCTTATTTCTTTAATCAAGTTGAAAGGGAATAGCTGAGTGTTATGGCTCATAATTCTCCCTTTGATAAATTTCTAGACAAATATCTCAACAGAATCAATACTCAAGTTTCCCTCGATTCAAAAATTTATGAATTTTCACTCACAATTTAAACAATAGACTCTATTATTAATAGAGAAAATATCTCATTTATCTCTCATTCTATTTGAAATAAATAAGAAGGTAATTTTTTGAAGGCTTTACAATTTTTTTTTTTTTTTTGCTCAATTCTTATTTTTATTTCATATAATCAAATAACCGATAATTTTTTAATTATCAGGTTGGGGGCCAAGGCTTTTCTAAAAGAATGTTTTATGTAAATATTTTAATTATGAAAAAGATCTCAATAAGTGATGGATTTGATTTGAAAATTATATTTATTTATCGTACAAATGTAAATATAAATATAATAATGGAGTACTGAGGGAAATAAGAGGGTTTTTGTTTTTAATTTGATAGATTAAATAGGCCTAAATATCTATAAGGTAAAATAAATTTTTAATATACCATCATAATCAAATGTTTGATTTCTGCGGAGTATAGAGCTAAATTTGCGGGTTGCGTATGATGGTAGAACAATAAAAAAAATTAAATTATGCTTTCTAATTAAAAAAAAAAAAAATTACTTTTCTTTTTAATTTCTTATTTTACTTATGTAAATAAGATTTTTTTCAATCTATTTATTTATTTTTTTTAATTACGAAACGGAATTGCGATCCGCGAAGTTATTATTTCATTAACATTTAAATAATAAAAAAAAAAAATAATAATAATAAATTTTGCTCATATAAATAAAAAAAAAAAAAGAAATTCTAATGATAAAAAATTTATATATATAAATCAAAAAAACAATCATTTTAAATAAGAAATGAAAAGTTTGTACGTATATAAAAAAAAGTTAGCGAGCGAGCGAGCGTTATTTATTTTATTTAAATCTTGGATCTCAGCGGTTTGACAAAAATAAATAAATATTAAATAATAAAATTCATATCGAAACTTTTTTTCGGTTTTTTATTGTTATTATTGATAGAATTTTTTTTTTATTACAATACCACTGTGCCCAAAAAGTAAGGTGACTTTTGTTATAAAATGAAAAATCCATATTTAATCTTGTAAATCAATTTCATCCCCTTCAAAGTAATCCCCTATTCACTTATGCCAAAGATTTTACCGGCCCTCGAAGCATGCCAAAAAGTCGTTTTCTGGTATAGCCTAGGGCGAAGCGATTCACGTTTAATCTCTTCAATAGATTCAAAACGGTCCCCGCGGAGCGGTCTTTTTAATTTAGAAAATAACCAGAAAGTATTCGAAACTAAGTCAGGTGAATAAGGCAGTTGAAAAAAGATACGAGTTGAATTTTTAGCAAAAAATCATTGACCTGTGCGACGGCCCTTCTGACTTAACCCTTCGAGGCCCAAATGATTCTTCAAAATTGTTTCCAAACGTTTCAGCAGTGTCTCTAATTGTTAGTCGACGATTTTTGAGCACCAATAGTTGATGCTGATGGTTGTCCGGAACCAAGGGCGGATCCAGAGGTGTTTCTCGGGGGGGGGGGAGGGTAATATGGTGTGACTGGTCGCACAGCACACACTTTTTTCTTAATTTCGGTAATTTAAAAGAGCATTCTGTACTTGTTTGCCAGAATATAAATACAAATCAAATTTTTAAGTATTAATATTTAAAATTTTACATTAAAAATAAATTTTTTTGCGAAAAAAAGTATTTTTTTTAAATCTCGGGGGGGGGGAGGTAATTACCCTTTTACTCCCCTCCCCCTTGTATCCGCCCTTGTCCGGGACGTTCCAAGTAGTCAGCACGTTCTCTGCCTGCTTTGAACCATTTATAAACATTTTTCTGCAACCTAATCAATTTACCAAATGTCTTCTGCAAGATTCTAAACTTTTCCGCAACCGAAATTTTATTCCTCAAACAAAATCTAGCGAAGAGATTACACGTGAATCGCTTCGCGCTATAGTGGCTATACCAGAAAACGACCTTTTTTGGAATTCTTCGAGGACTGGAAAAAACGTTGGCATAAATAAATTTTATTAGAAGGGAATGAAATTGATTTAGAAGATTAAATAGAGTTTTATAACAAAAGTTATTTTACTTTTTGGCACCGTGGTATGTAATAATAACTTGTGCATTGTTTTGACTGAATTGGAGAATTTTTACTGAGAATAAGAAAGTTTTCCGAGCCTTTAAGATCATTGAAAATAAATTGGACTATATTTTTCCGGGACGCTTACCTTTTTTTTTTTTTTTTTACTAACACACGCGCTTTTTGAGCGGATTCAGCTCGCTTAAAGTAATGAATTTCCCTTTAATCCCAATCTAATTTTCGTTCGTTTCTCCTCTAAAAGATCAATTCATTTAATTTCGTCCGATAAATTAATTTATTATCTCATCTCTATTAACTAAATTGGATTAGTTTATTTTTTTTTTTTTGTGCTTTTCTAAAATATAATTTATAGGCTTGCGACCGGGGCAAAATCTATTGAGCAATTTATTGGTTCAATTTACCTATCACCAATTCGGATCTTGATATCTAAGAGGTATGCATGTAAATACATAACCACCGACAATTTATATATAAAATGGGATGGGTTGGGATTGTTTTGTTCCTCCTCACCATGAAGTCAAACGCTTCGTCGCTTTATGACCCGGCACAAACCATAGGGTTCACAAATACCCTCCACCCCGGCCCAGCAAATGCATAAATAAACCCTAATTTATAGCTCACGCTCGCATTGTCACAGCACATACTCGCTAAATCATCGAAAATAATGACGCGAGTTATCATTATTTTTGCTCTATGGCGATAAAAAAAAAATAGACGTCTACGACGATGGTGGTGAGTGTCGACGGGTTATCAGATAACTTTTAATTTCTGTTGGCAATGAATGTGTGTGAAAATCATCCATTGGCAATCGAGCAATCGATTTTGATAAACCCGTCCACCTCCATCCTCTCTATATATTCTGGCCAATTTTTAAGATTTTTTTTTTTTATTCCTTTGGGAATTGTTCTTTTGATTAGAAATGTCGTAATCCAATGACCAGAGATCTATATTGGTTTTAATTTTGTTTTAAAAATGAGAGTCTCAGTATATACTGAGTTATAGGAAAATTTTATTAAGGTTCGCGTCTTGGGGTGGCCACAATTTTAAAGCTATCGACCTCAAAATTTTTTTTTTAATTAAAGCTATTTAAAATATCTACAACAAGGTAGTATATGACAAAATAGTTGCAGGTGCATTTATTTAAAGAGTAGAAACATTTTACAAAAATGCAGTCGGAGTTGTTTCATGATTTTATTAAATTTCAACTTACTTAAATATTTTTTTTTTTTTTAACTAGATATATTTCTATAGACCTACACATTAACATTCTATATGTTACTATTTACGATGATGGAAGACCAAAACAAGGTGTAGGTTGAAACTTAATAAAGTATGAAACAACACAGGCTATATTATTTGTCTGTGTTGTTTCATACTTTATTAAGTTTCAACCTACTTGATCTTCCATCATCGGAAATACTAACAGACTGATATTATGGGAATTTTTAATTATAGACCACATTTTGTATTAATTATTTATTAAAAATATAAATACTGTACAACGTTTGGACAGTTGTTTTCAAGTACTGTGTACTTGCTCCAACTCAAGTAACTGAAAACGACTGCAGAATAAGCAGTCGAAACGTTGTACACTATTTATATTTTTAATAAATAATTAATAAACAAAATGTGGTCTTTAATTAAAAAATCTGGCAACGGAGTAGAGCAAGGTCACCACAATCGTTGCTGTTAAGCAATGCCAAGCACGGCGAAATCTGGGATTGGTGACCCCCAGAAATCAGCGTGTAGAACGTTCCCCGGTAGCCATCGGTATTATAAATGTAATAATATATGTAAATATGTAATAATTCAAACCACAAAAGCTTTAATGCACAGACTGATTCTTCTATTCTTTAAATAAACGCCTCAAGATAGGCAACCGTTCTGTCAGATACTAGATAATTTTTTTTTTAATTTAAATTTTTAATGATTAAATATAATTTTCTATTTTATTGTTGAATATCGTTTATTTGTTAGGAAAAATTTTTAAAGGATACAAGACTTAAGAGGAAATGGATTAATTAAATTAATCCATCTTTTCTTATTAGTTTGTTTAATGATAATTATTTTTAGCAGAATTCATTATTTTAATAATCCCCAAGAAAGCAAAGGAAAAAAAAATTATTTATTTCGCTAATTCCTCGCCTCACTTTTTACTGTCTTCAAAAGCGGCAGCAGATTTTATTTTATCCATTTAGCCTCTTAACATGTTACGGGCTTTATTTCGAATTTCTGAATATTTTTCTTCTTTTCCTATTCTATAAAGAATTTGTCGTAGCATTTACAGTGTCGATTTTCCCGTTGAGATAGACAGTTTCGATATTTATTTTCGATAGATTATCTTTCACTGATTGATGGTTGTGGCAAATTGAGTTGATGCAATGAGGAGTTTCTAATGAAAAAATTATTTTTTCTTGGCGTTTCGACAAAATATTTTCGTCGTAAAGAAACGACATAATTAGATGTTTATATCAGTCTTCGTCTTTTTTTTTTTATTAATTTTGAGGCCTCCTAAGGATTCTTTTTCGGCGTTTTCTTCATGCCCTATACCCAAACAGAACTCACTCCATTATTTCTCATTTAAAATAATCCGGCCATTTCAGTTTCTTCTTTAATTTGTCTTTTTTTTTATTTTAAACAAAAAAAATAAAAAATATATAACTTTAATTATCTCTCAACTTTGATGAAACTCTTTTGTATTGTATTGAGAGATCCATAGCCGGATGGTATTTATAGTAAAAGTTTTTTTTTTTCTGGTGTATTTGTTACTATCGGAAGAATGAAGAAGCAATAAGACTTGGGGTGTATAGGATCGCAATTTTCCCTGGAAAACCAGGAGAGAGAGAGGCATTGGGATTGGGGAAGGGGTGAAGAGCCTTTCTGTCCATCCAATGAAAAGAACAAACAGAACAGAACAGGTTCTTTTTATAAATGAACAAAGCTTTTATTTTTCCCTCAGAATTGCGTCAAAGTCAGAAGGGTTATGAAGTTGAGGAATAAAAAAAAAAAAAAACTTTTTGATGCAGTTATCTTACCTTTTAATTGTGTTAAAGTGTTTCTTTTAATACTGTAGACATTAATTGAACCGATTATTATTTTTTTAAATTGCTTTAATTTATTTTCGTCGACCATATAATGGTATATATTGCTATATTGGTATATATATGCTCATATTGCATATTTTTTGGATATATATAACTTTCCATTCACATTTAAGTTGAACAATATTAAATTTTTGACATACAATACCATGCGCGTCGAAATCTCTGGGTAGTCCCGAGGAATCAGCCTGTTGAACGTCCCCCGGTAGCCATCGGTACAATTGGACCGTTTATTTTGAAAGTGGTGCAAGTCCATTTTTTAAAAAAATGCGATTTCACATAATTTATGATTCAAATAATGTAAATTTTCCATGTATAACTAGAAAGTGGTAAATTTCTTAAAAATTTCTATGTTTTGTTCATTTGAAAATTGGTCGGTTCATAGAATTTTTTAATAAACAAATTTTTTTAATTTTTTAATAAACAAATATGTTGTTAACCTTTCATTTTCTCGAAACAATAGAAAATGGACTTACACCACTTTCAAAATAAACTGTCCAATTAATCGATTAAATATATATTTTTGTATACTATAATCCAGTGGCTTCCAAACTTTATGCTACCCTTGGAAATATTTAATCGTATGACGTTCCTCCCTCTTTCCATTTACAAACAAAAAATTTATTAATAGGCCTACAAATTATTATATTATTTATTAATTTAAGTTATAAAACTTTAGCAGTAATTTAGAAAATTTCTTGCTATGGCTAATATTCGCGCCTCACAATTTGGAAAACGCTGCTATAATCCCTCAAGGGCTTCTGAAATTGAGAGGGCAGATTAAAAAAAAAGAATCCTGCACATTGTTTAGTCTCCTAAAGATGAGGAATTTATAAAAAAAATTTGCTGCCAATTTATAAAAATTTCTCCATGTGCTTATTATTATTTGAAATGTAATTAATTGATTGTAGGCTTTTTAAGAATAGCCCATGGGCTGTACACAGTGGTAGAACACTCTTAGGTTTAAGGGACAGGGGTTCGCTTCCCGTTCCAATCGGTGAAAGTTTTCCTAAAAAGACCAATTAATTTAGAAAAATCCAATACTTTCTCTCTATATATTTCATATATAGGGTAAGAGAAAGTAAAAATGGGGACGGAATCTAAATGGCCTCAAGACCTTAAATAAAATAAATAAAAAACTCAGCACATAGTTAAAAAAAAAAAAAAAAATATGCAATATGAAACAGAAAAGCCATGACATTTTAATTTTCTTCAACTCGAAATTGTATCGCTTAGTCGATTAAATTAAAAGTTAATTTGAACATGATTTTAAGTCACATTTCATATATCAACTTTTTAATGCAGATATAAAATTATTCTTCTTGATCTTTTGTTGAATTATTTATACTTGGTCTTCCTCATTAGATAAAAAATTATAATCAGACCCATTAATATTTTTATTGCAACCAAATGTTCTGAGTACCAGTTTTCTCATTATATCTAAATATAATAAACCATCTGGCTTTATGATGAATTTCAATCGATATTTGACCCCAAAATAAAAAAAGTGGTGTTGTGGTAATTAATCAAATCAAATGATGTTTCTTGATCTTGCACCTATTCTATTCTAATAAAAAAGAAATCGAATTTTTTTTTTTTTTACATAAAAGAAAACGAACCACAAATGGAAATGGTTTTAGCAAAAATGGTTCGATGTAAGCGACGATTGGTCCTCGAGTAGGGAAAGAATCCCATTGGCGAGAATTGCCTCGGCTAATCCGTATATTTTAATTAAAACTGGAAGAAATGGGTTTTTTAATTAACCGCCGAAGAAATTTTATTTATATTAATCCTATCTAGAAAAACGTGTTTATTTTAGATTAATATATAAATCTCCGACTGTCTAAATTATTTATTAGCCTATATCGCTGGGAATTAAATTACATACACGCACGGTAATAAAATTGTTCTTACAAAAGTCTTAAAATTTAAAATCAGGGTTGCCTTGAGGAGGGAGCAATTTTTGAGTAAGCCACTCAAAGCCACAATATAATATAATAGCTAAAGGGATAGCGAGTGTAAATAAAAAAAAAATCTTCTTTACTAGGGTTTTCCAATTTCATCTTATCGGGTCTTAACTGATATCAGTGTGGCGGACCACATAATAATTACTTTACATTTTCGAGGCAAAAAAGAATTCAATTAGAACAAAATAGAATCATAATTTTAAGACCGAGATTTTCCACCCCAAACTCCCCCCCCCCCCCCAATGGTTCCAAAATACATGTAATTAAAATTAACAGGGATGAAATGGATACGATGAATCAAAACAGCATGCACGAAATACTAACAACTCGTAGCAATATTAAAATTTTTTTTTGAAGTTCAAAAAGTTTCAAGTCCTGATCAAGAAGTCGATTAAAAAAATTATTTCTAATTTTTTATCTACCCTCTTTCTCGCTTTTACAAATTTCTTTCTACTGTATTTAGTAGAAATATAAATTTAATTAGGCCTAATAATCTTTCCTATGAAATGGTCTTCAAACAATTTTGAGAATATAGACATTTTAAAGATCATCTAAAAAATAATTGATTTATGAATTTTAATCAAAATCATTATAGTAAATTTTGGAAAAATTGAAAAAGTACATAAGTAAAGTACATGTACCCTTTGGACTATTTTATTTAAAATTCTTGAGAGAAGGCCGAGCTTGAGTATATAGCTTAAATTTAAAATTTGACTAACGAGAGTTTTGTCGTTTTTGAGTTATTACATTAACCTACATTTTTTGATATTTCACTTGAAATTAATTAAATTGATTGTGAAAAAAAACTCAAATTCAAGCTAAAAAGGACGAGACGCTTTTAATTGCAATTTTCAGAAAAACTCTAAAACAGGCATTTAAAAGCAATAAAATCTCTTCTGAAAAATTTAGCTAAATATTTTGATATTTTAACTGGAATGGATCTTCTGACAATTTAGAATTTTTTAACAATAAATTTAATGAATTTCAAGTGAATTAACAAAAAATGTAGGTTAAGGGAATTACTCAAAATCGAAAAATCTCTCGATATTTAAATTTTATAATTAAGCTAAGTACCCATAACGAAAGCATCTCGGAGGATTTGAATGAAATCAGTCTAATAGCACTAGTACTTTGTTGATGTATTTTTTAAATTTTTTTACGATTTTTTCAAAATCGACTTGAACTGTTTTGATTGAAATTCTTGAATCAATTATTTTTTAGTTGCTCTTTTAAATATTCCCCTTTTGTCCTCAAAATTGTTTGAAGTACACTTTACTTTTCTATCTCAAAGAAAAGATAAGAGAATCGTCCTAAGGAAGGGTTTACGAAACGTCGACAAAAATAATTAGTTTTCTTTATTATCTGCTTTGTCTACGGGGGTGGGGGGCTGAGACCGCTAGTGATCATAAAGAGAAGTTTCTCGAAAAAAATTTTATTCTGCTTATGTTCTACAGAATTGCTTACACAAAACAGTCGCAGTAGGGTCGGTTATAAATTTTTTTTTTAGAGTTTTGTATTTTTTTTTTTTTTTTAATGGATTTTTTAGTTTTATTAAAATTGAGTTTAGATTTTTTCAATCTGAATACTCGACCTAATTAAGTTGAATAAATCATTAATACCTTAATTTTTTTCTGATTATTATATTTAATTAAAAAAAAAATTCTTTTCTATAGTAATTCACCTTCTATAAAATTGCTTTGGCCTTTTTTTTTATTTTATAATCAATAAAAATTGTCCCCATATATTTTTTTTTTTTTTTTAAATAAAACGTTCCTTTGTGTTGTACATTTTTATGTGTTCCCAAACCAAGTGACCTGTCAAGATATTATATTTGTGGCTGACTCGGGTGGTGGTGGGGGTTTTAGGGAGGGACGGAGGGCTGTTATGTCGTTTCTGAGTCTCAGAGGAAAGGATCTGTAACTTTAACTTGATTTGGTTATTCCAGCCGATTGCGTTAGCGAATAAAATGTAACGAAATCCAATTTTGAAACGTCTCGAATAAACTAACCCCAAACCAGTTGCAGCTTTTTTATTTTATTTTATTTTTTTTTAATATTTTCTTTATAATTATGATTCCCAGGCGATAAAAAAAAAAAAAATCATTCAAAACTCTCGATGAAATGACTTGAGGAATATTAAAAAGGAGAATGAAAATATACTAAAAGAAGTTGAGATATAAAGTATAAATTGATTTTTAATAAAAAAAATAAAAACATTAGCTATTTATTTGAATATAAAAAATTATATTGATTTTAAATCGTTTATAACAAAAAAAAAATTCTAATAATATATTTTGCACTCACCCAGGCCCCCCCCCCCTCCCCGAATGTATATTTAGCAATAAGTGGAGTTAGAAGGCCTTACAATAAAACAAAATATATCTTATTTATTTATTTACTCTTCCTCAGACCACAGGTTTTGAATGTTGGCACAGAGGTCTTCCTCGGCGAGAAGAGAGTCAAATTTGTAAATGCATAACATTAATGATCAAAATATCGTATATAATTATTATGATCATATATCTATAAGTGTTCTGCATCCACGATTCTACGGTCTGAAGAAAAATAAATAAATAAATAAGATGTATTTTTTTAAATAAATTTTTTTTTTGTAAGGACTGAACAAGGCTCAACCCCACCCACCTATTGAGGCGATTGTCGAAGTCATATTTAAAGATTCACCACCTCTCAAAAAAAAAAAATAATAAATAAATATTTTAAAATTTATATTTTTTAAAGAACCCAAAGTTTCAAATTTTTTTAGAAGTATCTATTTCTTTTGTCATTGGAGAGATCCGGTTAATTATTATTATTTATTTATTTTTTTTTTTAATTTTTTGAGTGGTCGAGGGGTTTAGATACTATTTACATTTTGAAATTATTTTTTAACCAGTTTAATTTTCTTCAATTTCTATTGGTTTTAGTGTTTTTTCCAAAATCGCTTCTTTGTATAAAAAATTATTTTGTGGTCTATTTCGGATTTGCAAAGCATCGTCTATAAGCTACAAAAAATTTAAATTTTTTCCGTAGCCTACTATATTTGGACTTATTGTTAGTCTATTTTTTTTAACTGAATTAGTATAAAAGATAATAATACTTCATTATCAGGCAAATTTCTAGAAGAAGGGGGTGGCAAATAGAAGTTTTTGTTTTTAATTTGAGGCACTATAATTAAAAAAAAAATTATTTTACTTTGAAAAAAGTTTTCAGAAAAAATTTGTTTAAGGTTTTTGTAGGCATCTGGGGTTATTTTCAATTGATTGGTATTCAAATAATTTTCTTTTCTTTTCTTATCGCATATTTGCGATTCAACCATACTATTGACATGTTAAAACAAAATTCAATATTGTCGATAGCCGATTTTGTTTTAATTTTTTCCCTCTGATATCATAATTTTATTTTTTTACCCTAGCAAACATTTATTATATCATTATACAGGTGTTATGGAATTGTTTAAAATATTTATCCATTGATTGATTAGATATTAATTATATTCCTTTTGTAAAAAAAAGCCCGTGGATCTTCGATGAACACAATTAGGCCGATAATATCCCAAATGCATTCCAAATCATAAATCATTATTATAATAGCAAGTGAATTTATCTTTTTTTTTTTATTTTGCGTATCGTTTAGAATGATATTTCATCTTTCTTTTTTTTTTTTTTTAATTTCATCCCTTTTATTATTCTCTCTAAAATGTTTCATTGTAAAAAAAAAAAACAATTTACAATTGAAACTGATATTAGATATATATTTTTTTCGATATTTTTAAATAAATTACTTTTTAAAGAAATTTAATGAATATTTTTTTTTTTTTTTTTGTAAATAAATCATTCAAGCCAAAACTACCGGTTTGGAATGACTAAATTTTTTTAATATATTGGGAGAAGAAGCGTGATAATTGGAGGGAGGACTTTTCGTGCCTTAAAGCCTAGAGCACACTTGGGCGACGCGACGCGATGCGAAAGTTTTGTGAGCGACGTATTTTTTTTTATTTATATACATTTTTTAATTTATTTTTCAATTTTATTTAAGTAAATAATAACTATACTTACCTTTTAAATATATTTCAAGCACTCCTGCTGCAATTAATGACCAACCATGTGCTCCTGTCAAACCGTGACAAACAGTATACTTTTATTTTGTTATCGTAACGTGGAAATAAGGGCTCGGACAGTCTCCGAACGCACTTGAAGACAGCGACGCGTCACTTGAATGCCCTTCCGAGCATTCGGGCGACGTCGCGTCGCGTCGCTTGAATGCCCTTCCGAGCATTCGGGCGAAGTCGCGTCGCCCCCAGGTGTTCGCCTTCCTATTGGAATCTATGTAAAATCTATGTAACGAAAAATAAGCTGCGCGTCGCGTCGCCCAAGTGTGTTCTAGGCTTAAAGCCCTATCCCTTAAACGTGATAGACAACATACCGTTTTGTAACCCTTAGAAATTAATATGACAAGCGCATAATAATAACAACACAATATTATACAGAGAGACACGGGTCTTACTCGGACCAGACCTATATCCTGTTGAGCCTAAGTAAACGGTTATATTAATGATTCATATCCATTGAACAAAGAACTCCTAAGGTTTAGATTAGGACATAAATAATGGAATATTAACCCTCTAATTCCCTATTTCGGATTAATATATTAATAATCGAATTTTTTTTTTCCTTGTACAAGTAAACTGAATTTAATAATATAAGAAGAATCAATTGCATCTTTAAAGAAAGATACATTAAAATCAATCTGCTATCATACAGAATTTTTAAAATTTCCAGTCCCATAATTCATAAACTATTTTATATTAATATGTATCATCTGGTTAAACATCTATAATAAAATTTACATTCTCCGAATTGAATTAATTATTTCAATAAACTACAATGAATAATAATAATATTTATCTAATAAATTCCATTTGATTAAGTTTATCATTTAATTTCATATGAATATTTCGCAAATTCACATTCGATCAAGGATTTAATCATTGTGCAGTTCTTTTTTTCTGCCATCCATAATAATTATACTAGATTTCTATTGAATTCTAATCAATTTGTTAAGGCCATTATTAACATCAATAGTAAAATGTATTCAATTTATTTATTTATATTAAACTCTCGTCTGACTAAATTTAATATTAAAATTTTAAATTTGAGAAAGTCCGTCGTCTGTTCGTTGTTATTCATCTTGGTTGTTGTGGAATTTAATTTCACTTGACGTTTACTCTGTAAACGTTCAACGAATCGAAATGTTTCAAATTTGATGTTTTGATTCATTCAGCTCTTGTTCGTTAACCTTAGGAATTTGCGTTTATTTTAGAAAGAATGAAATTATTTAAAAAGAATATGATGTGACTTAAATATCACCTTCGGTTTAAAATAATTAATAAATTAAAGAAATCTGTTATAGTCGGATGAAATGTTTACATTTTTAGAAACAGCCCGATTGATAAATTTAAAAAAATATATTTAGTATTTTATTTAGCTTCGGAGTCCTCAAATGCTCAGTAATTTGCTTCCCTTATAAAATTTAAATTAACGGCTTAAAGGCGGCTACACATGTAACTGCTAACTTGACAAGCATGCTTGTTCAATCTTTTTGTACAAGCAAACTGTAGCGTCTATAAGAGAATTTTGTGCAAGCATTTTAATTGTGCAAGCCGCTTGATGCTCGATTGAATTTTTTTTTTTATTCACACTCACATTCACACACACAAACACACAGTCTTTTCGGCAACTTAGGCCAATTAAGACTTTTACGATATCCGTTATAGAGATTAATATACATATAAGGGGTCCAGGCATTCTTATTTAAGCCATTTGGTATCCAAATGGCTTAAATAAAATCCTCGGAATGCCTGGGGTCCGAACCCGATCGATTGAATTTAAACATGCACAAGCATATGAAGAAATTACTTCTGAGGATGATACAGGAGTGATCAATGAATAATTTGAAATAAATAACCGAGTGTTTTATTTGTATATTTAAATTTAAAAAAAGAAAAGGCACGGTGTCTGAATTCCCTTAGATGTCAGAAAAATATATTTTAATTAATTTAAATTGATAAATTTTAATCTCTAATTTTTTTTCGGTCACTTTAAGGTTTATTTTTATTTATTATTATTCTCATTTTTTTTGTAAATTACCCTGTCAGTTTATCAACAAGCTTCCGGTTGTCACCGAAATTAACCCATCCCTCCCCCCCTTCCCCCACCTCGAGTCGGTGTTTAGACATGTAAACATTGATTGATATTTGAGGTGATTAATGTCTGATCCTCTACGGAAATGGCGCATTCAGGACGGACCTGGGGCCCACACATACCCTCGCAATATCCGTGTCCGCCATGTAATTAGTTAGCGTTAGTGTCGGCATTGTTTTCCCAGAAGCCAATCGTGTTTGTGCGCAATATATTTCGCTTATTTGCCCCCGGGCACGATAACGTCCCTCTTGGTTGGGTGTATATGTAGGTCCCACCCCCCCACCTCCATTTCTATCCACATAGAAAATCCGCCAATGAACGTTCATGACACGTCCCGGGACCTCACTTTGTTGCGCGAGTGCGCGTTTTTTTTTTTTTTTATTTATTTGTTTTTCTTATTCGTTTCGTTAAATTAGCTTTTTTTTTTTTAGTAATGAGTATTTGTTTATAAAAGAAATTTATTTATCCATGAGTGTGGCAGCTCTAAAAGGCTTAAGATATGATATTTGAAAAATTTATTATTTTTAAGATTTTTTACGCCCTTAGGCCATGGCTGGCTTAGTTGTAGAGTTTCTGCCTCTTGTGCTAGGAGCCAAGGGTTCGCTAAATTTATTTACTTTGAATTGGCCACCAATCAAATGAAATAAATAGAGACGGTGTCTAAATGGCCTCAAATGACCTCGCTTAACGACTAATTCACATAACGAACAAAACAAATTGTAAAAGAATGACTTGCTTAACGAGCGATGTTTCGCATAACGAGTACGAGGAGAAGCGAAGTCCCGGATTGTGCGCATGTTACATCAGTCTATATCATGGAGTGGGGGGAGGGGACAGTTTCGCATAACGAATGTTTCGCTTTATGAGTATAGTTCTAGAACGAATCATGCTCGTTAAGCGAGGCTCCTCTTTATAAACTAGGGACTGGCTCAAATTGAACAATACAGATTTTCGCGTTTTATTTAATTTGCTTATTTTTTTTGCCTCAATTAATTTCTAATCATAAATGTTATCATATTTATATATTTTTAGAATATCCCACATTCTCAGACTAAGAAATAGAAAGATTAATAATTTTTTTTTTTTAGAAATTTTATATTAAAAAAAAAACTCGAATTTTTTAAAATCTCCATATTACAGTCAAAACAATACAATTTTTTACTGTGTTAATTGTTATTTTTATGTTAAAGAAACAAAAAAAAAAAAAAACATTCATGTTTTATTACATTTGAACCACAAAGCACAAACAGAATATTTTTTTTTTTTAATATATTATTTAATTTAATTTTAATATCATAAAAAAACATGTTTAATTTTAACATGTTTTTAAATTCCGTAAACTTCATTGAGGCTGAAATTTTACATCGATTGTGGCTTTAAAAAATAATCGTTTTTAACTTAGGTTTTCACAATGGCTCATGTTTGCTTAAAAATTAAAATAATGGAGTAAAATTTTATAATATTTAATTAAAAATAAAATTCATTTCTTAACATTCATGATACGTTGTTCTATGATAATTTTAATGCTTAGAAAAAATGACAAATGAAACGAAAGCGGAAGAGATTAATGAGATCTCTCTCTCCGTCATTATTTTTATTTATAAACAAAATGAATAAGAAAAAAATAAATAAAATACGGAGTGATTTAAAAAAAAATAAAAATGAAATTAAGACTACCAAATACAAAATAATAACCATCAATTGTTTTTACTTTTATATAAAACATTTTCATATTTGTAAAAATAAATTCGAGTATTTTCCACAATCCCCGGAGAAAATTTTATCATTACTAACTTTTTACTCGGCCTAAAATTTTTAATTAAAAAAAAATAAATAAAAAAACGAGACACCAATTAGGCCTAAGTATTCGGGATATAAATAGGGATGGCGATTACTAATTTAATTCAATCTTTCAATATATATAGAAATAATTTTTCTCACTTTTGATTAACAAACTCAATCCTAAGGAAAATTTTTTTTAATTATTTACATAAATCTTTTCTTCAGCTATATCAGTGGTTCCCAATAATTTTTTCAAGGCCCTCATCGGTTGCTTAATTTACTTGTATTTAGGTCTTTTAGTTTTTTTTTCCCTAATTACGCTTGTGATACTTACCAAGGGCGTATATAGATAATTTTTTCGGGTGGGGGGACTCATTTTTAAATATCCCCATATACAAAAATATTTTTAAAATACCGGATATACCTGAGCCTCGAGGGGCCCGGGTCTTCTCAAAGACAAATTCTTCTCAAAGTTGAATTTTTTTTTTTAATCTAAATCTTTTCCCTTTTCACCTGAGCCCCGAGGGGCCCGGCCCTCTTTAAGACAAAAGTTTTATTTAAAAAATGCTTACTGTATATATTATTATAACTGGCAAATATTCATAAATTAAAATGTAATAAAATGTTGTAATTTGAATTATAAACAATTTTTCATTTTAAATTATATTTTATTTTATATTTACTTATAACTCCAAAAACTATATCACTCTATTCTCTCCAGATGAAATGATTGGAGGCACAAGGAGAGTATCAGGATTACATCTCCCCAAAGAATTTTCCTGTGTTGTTAGGGACATAAATTTTTGCAGTACGTTTCCATTTTATCTGGTATATTAATCCGAGGTACTTTTCCAGCATATGTTGTTTTGAAAGTGGAATTTTTTTGCAAGACACCGCACCCCGGGCGACCTGGCTTCAAAAGTTGTTCCCCACCGAAGCCAAAAAAAAAAAAATTTTCAAATACAATTTAAATGACAATTGCCACATTTCATTTTTTTTAATTTTTAATTATGCGACGCACTTTTTCAAACAAAAATATAAATATTGGCCATATACCAGTATATATGTATATAGATTTAAAAAATTTCGGGGGATTGGGTCATCGGCTCCTCCCCCTTATATACGCCCCTGAAAGTTACTTTTACTTCATTAAGTCCTTGGTCCTTGCTGAAATAAGGAATGTTTTAATAAATTTTCCCTGGACCTGCATATTTTGACATATTAAGTATTAAACTTGTGTTAACATTAAATTCATTTTCATATAAGAATAGGCAGCCCAAATGACACACACTCACTAGACTTTTTCTGATTAAACCATTGAGATCATTTTTATTTCGATATATCTTGAAATTTATATTAAAAAGATAAATTTTTGTGGTGATTCCTTTGTTAAAAAAGGGTCGTTCGGCCTATTGTTTGCTTTGAAAAAGGTATTTACAGACAAGCTGCCATTTTGGGTGCCTAACTACCGGGCTTTAGTCTCATTACTATTGCAATTGATGGTATCTTACATTATTTTTTTCTTTGGTATATTGCCGATCCCTTTCTTTTCTTAATTCCATTATTTTATAAAATAAAAAATTGCCATCCCTAATTATGGAAAGTATTCGTTGTATAAAATCTTAAGCCTCTTCTTTCTTTAATGGAATTCGAAAGATTTAGAAAATTATTTCTTTAGTAATTTTTTTTTTTTTTTAATATAAGTATATTATTATTATTTTAAATTAAAATTTCTTATATTTTAATATATTAAGACTGCTGTGGATAAATGGAAATTCATTAATAATCCCTACCAGTATCTTTGATAAAAAATTTACTGTACTTATTTGTTTCAATTACTGTATGTTTTAATTTCTAATTTTTTTTAAAATTAAGACTGATAGCTTTTGTAAATATTGTTATGTTTTCAATTTACAATTTACTAGGAAAGAATAATTAAGAGAGTTTCGCATTTGGTTATAGAAAATTGAAATTTTATTCCAACATTTCTGGATGAGAGTTCGGAAGATCCCGAATTGCCTCCCCGTTTATATTTCTCTCTCTATTATATTTTTATTTATTTATTGAGTTGTTTTTTTTAGAAGGGGGAGGGCGGCGACTAATCCGAATCTAATGTTGCGTATGCATATTAAATTTAATCAAATGCGAAATTTCTACGATTTGTTTGAATCAAAAACAAATTGATATCAACTTTTTCAGATCAGAGCAAATAAATTCTAATTAATTGAAAAGACAAAAATAATTTTTCAAATTATTGCTTAAAAAAAAAAAAAATAATTTCTCATCTTTCGAATAATCATCATATTTTGATTATTTACTAAAAAATAAAATTCTCTTGCGATTGATCCGTTTTAGGGGACACATTAAATATAGATTATTAAAAATAATTGATCGAGACTGAAACATATCTAAAAAAAAAAAAAAAATTCATAAATAGAGTTTACTTATTCATCTCAATTAAAGAAAAAAACGAAATGATTTTTTTAAATTATTTTTCACGGCTCGCTTTTAATTTTTCCCCAATTGAAACTTGTTATTTTTTACCCTGAATAAAGATATAAGAATAAAAAAAAAAAAATAAACATGACAATATATTTAAATACTAGACTTGCCGTTGTAGAATATTGTCTTCTTTTGTAATTATATTATACATATTAATAAATAATATTAAATTTCTATTTTTACGGTAGTCGGGCATTAAGTTCGATTGTAAATGTTGTTCTATATGAAAAAAAAATTATTATAATAAAAATAAAACCCAAAAAAATTATTATTTGTTATTTTGTATAAAAAGTTGAAAAAAAAAATGTAAAAAAAAAATTAAATAAATAAAAAATTTAAATATATCTAAAATAAATGAATTTGTGTTGTGTATATATAAAAATTAAAATTAAAAAAAAAAAAATCAATGAAAAATTCAAAGTTGACGTCAAACTGTGAATTATTCTAATGTAAAATAAATAAATAAATATATGAAATATTTTCCCCCAACCAAAGAAATAATAATATGAATATTGTAAATTATTGAATTTTATTATCTTAAAATTTCAGATCATAAATATCAAGAACAATATACATAAATAAATAAATCCTTATTATAATAAATAAATTTTTTTTAAATAATAAAAATATTAATTTTGTCCAAGATTTGTTTTTTTTTTTTTAAATTTTAAACCCATTCTTTTTTTTTCAAAAATTAAATTTCACTCAGGGGCTCACATCTAGTGAGTATGTGGATGGCGACCACAAGTTACCCGAGCTAAGCCTGACATTTCTTCTCCTATCCATGTCAGTCTTTTCTTATTTTTCAGGCGACATTCCGGCTCCGTTAACATGGCAAGTATCGAATAATTTGTCATTTTTTTTCATATTATTAAAACTAATATAATTTTTTTTTTTTTTTTCATGGTATAAAATCAATAGCGGGACGTTTATGGGAGAAGAAACAATGCAAATTTATATTCCTTTGTAAGTTATTGAATACTATTATTTTATGAATTAATTATGATTTATAAATTATTCTAATGTTTTTTTTTACAGATTCAGAATCTACCAAGCCAGCAACAAGCGATGTGATGTGTGCCACACAAGTCGGGAGTTCGGATTTCTGGTGAGTGCATATTTAATTTAGATAAGGGCATGGGTGTATTTTGGGCCATAGCACAGTGGTAGAGTGTTCCCCTCTTGTGCTAGGGGTTTAAATAATATCCCGTGGGCAAATTAGAATAAAATTAATGACCTGCGCCTTGAATTCTAATTCTAAAGAAAGATAGATTAAATTGTATCATCTGTCAAAGTTCCTCAGCATAAATCTGTTCATATTTTTAATTTCACTATTATTTGTCATCATCGATTATTTTAAATTATATTTAACATATGTGTATGTTTAGTCAAATCAGAATTGAGGAATTGAATATTAATATCTTATTTAAATGAATAGATCTCGAAAATTATTTAAATAAAATGAAATACAGGGTGTCGGAGTAATCAAAAGAAATTTCAATTACTCGATTTTCTGTTTTACAGAATTTAACTCTTTAAAGATATTGCATCCTCCTTAGCTATTTATTCAACAAGGGATGATTTTAAGGGTTTATGGCCTTTTTAAGTCTTTTACAAATAATTTAAATTTAAAATTTAATATAACGTGTGACATGGAGTAAAATTTCACAATTTGGCGACGTTTTCAGTTCATATTAGAAAATACAATACTTCCACCGTCATCATTTATCGTTCATATATCAATAATTTTAAGATTTGTGCTTAAAGGGCCCGGAAAAAAATTGAAATTGAAATTTTAACCATGAAATTTATTTTTTATTAGAATTTTAAGATTTTAGAGCAAAGAACTCGGGCCCCGGGGATTTTATTTTTATATTTTTTTGTTAATTCTCTTTTTAATCTTCTCTTCTTCTCTTGTTAATTTCTTCTTTTAACACACACACAACCATACAAATCATATTTAGTAAGAAAAAAGTAATAATAATTTTTATAATAGATAAAAATTGATTGAATTTTTGTCTGATTTCTTTCCTGGCTGCCATCCTACTCATATCTGCTAATAGTTCAGCCATCATCTCAATATTATAATTTTTATCTTTTACAGAGGTGGTTATTGCTAGAGGTCGACTTCTCGCTTTATCATCTTCCTTGTCGTTTGAGCATCCACATTCAGGACCCCTCGAGGCTCTCTCTCTCTGCACTGGGTAAGTCCAGACAATCAAATTTTCACAATTTCATTTTCCTGGGAAAGGTTTTAAATATCGTGTATAAAAACCCCCTCATTTTATATTTTATTATAAAGAATTTTTTTTTTTTTTTTTTTTTTTTTTTTTTTTTATTTTTTTTTTTTTTTTTTTTTTTTTTTTTGGGGGGCCCGCCCCCCCCCCCCCTGCCGGTGTGGGGGGGGGGGAAAAAATTTTTAAAAAAAAAAAAAAAAAAAAATATAAATATTTAAAAAAAATAAAAAAAAAAGGGAAGGGAGGAGAAAGAAAAAAAAAACAAAAAAAAAAAAAAGAAAAAAAAAACAACCTCCCTCCACCCATTTTTTTCCAATTTTAAAAAAAATTAAAATCAAAAGGTTTTTATAAAATTAGGAAAACTTTTTTTAAAACCGGTCTCTTTTATTATCATTTAAATCTACATAAGTCTCTCTCTCTCTCTTTTTTGATTCGGGTTCCACCAGTTAGTTTTTTTGAATGGGTAGATTGCTTTTTTACTTTCTCTTACCTATATGTATATGTTAATTCAGGGTGGCTACAGACCTGGAAAAGCTTAAAAACCTGAAATTATCAGGGAATTTAATGTGACCCTTTTCCTACGTATATACAGCGGCGTAACCAGCCTTTGAGGGCGGAGGGGGCGAAGCTCAACTAGAGCACCGTTTTTTAAGTTGTAATATCATTTTAAAGAAATCTATCAATTTTTTGGACAATCTATCGAAAGAATATGATAAAATCACCGTCCCAGGGCTATATTTTAAATGCCCTAGGGCGCCTATGTCGGTATCGAGGGGCGCCAAAGGCTTGAAGCGCCTGGGGCGGAGGGGGCAAGCGCCCCCCTTCACCCCCACCTAGTTACGCTACTGCGTATATAGACTTCAAACTAAATGGGAAAAGAAGGCTTAGGGCAGCCTAACAAAATACTGTATATTGACATTTCTTCCTTACTAGAGAGTTTGAGAGACAATTGATCCAAAGAAAATTTATTTTAATTAAAATCATTTTTCAAGAATTTCAAAAAAAAAAAAAATTTAATTATTATTTTATTTTATTGTATATATTATAAGTATTATAATTTAAGAGATCAATCTTCATTAAACTATTTATTTCTTTTTTTTTTAGATTTGTTTCAATCGGAAGGACATTTCCTTTCAAACCACAACTCGATTCTGAAAAAAAAAAATAAATAAATAAACAAATTAACAATGATGTATATTATGAAAATGAAATAAAAATGAAATTAAGATTAGTTACTTGAAAGAAGAGAAGAGATATTTGATCTTCCGGCAAATAGAAAAGGAAATCATTAAACTAGTCATCTCTCTTTCATGAAGTGCGACAAGTAAGTATTTTTAAATTCTAAATTTTTTTTTCAAATAAATACGAATCTCCATAAAATATACATATAATATCTTTATACTTTTATTTTAACTTAATTATTAAGCATAACAAATAATATTATAGATAATTTAATCACATTCTTTATTATTCCCTGTATTATTTTAGTTTAAAAGTAAATTCATAAATGATTTTTGAAATTTTTAAAGTTATACATTTTATATTTATTCAAGTGGAAAAATCTTTATTAATTTATTTTCTTTTAATTTTAGGTGAAATTTCATCGTAAAAACTTATTGCATACTACGCACCTGGTCGAGGGAGAAATTCGTGGAGCTGAATTTGGGTCCATTTCTTCTGATGACTAAAATTGCTTTCCAACTGAGTTCGTATACCCGAATGTCGTGCTGTGGTCTAGTGGTAAGGGCACTCCGAATACAAATTGGAGGATCCGTGGTTCAACTCCCGGCGGCACACCCTATTTTTTCGGGTATATGAATTAATAAATATTTAATTATATATTATTTTCTAAAGTTTGAATTTTAGATATTTCTTAAATCTTAATAATGTAAATAATTATATTAATAAGGGAAGGGATATCTGAGCTGAGTAAAACAATCATATAAACAAATAAACTTTTTTAACTATTTAAATATGTAGCTTATAATGGATTAATAAAAATTACAAGTCTTTTAATTAATATACTAATTAAATAATTTTCCTTTGTTCCAGGATCCTCCGTATGTCAATCAGCGGCCAAGTCGACGAGGATCATCCGAAAATAATAAACACATACATGTGAGTTGAAGAAAATAATTTAAAAAATACTATTTCATATGCAAATGGAGTTTTTTTTTCTTTTTATTAAATGGCCTCGGCCTAATGGTCAGCTTAAATTATAAACTAGTAAAAAATTTAAATATTCCATTTGCAAATGATATTAATAAGATCAAGAATGAGAAAACATTTATAATATAAATGTTATTTATAATATAAAGGGAGATCTTTTCCATTGCATTAAAAAATAATGTCTGCAAAATTTGAACTCATTTGCAAAACAGGAACACGTGGCCCATCGCCTTTGAAGTTTGAGAATTTTCAAAATTTTCTTAAAACTAAACATTCCCTTTGAATTCATCCACAAGCGACTAAATTAATTTTACATTCCAATTAAACTAGAAATTTATTATTTAGAATCTTTTATTGATAAAAATTATCTTAAAGAATTCATTAAAGAACTAATAAAAAATTTGGTGTTGACTGTGTCTTCTACACAGCCTTTAACGTCTTTAACGTCTTTTGCTTGACTTCAAACTATTTTTACTTTAAAAAAGGGCAATTTTTCAATATTTTTTTTTTTGCCTAAAAAATGAGTTTTTTCCAGAAAAAAATTGATTTTAGGGTTAATTACTTGGGATTTTTTTATTCATTCTATTAGAGTTTTTCTTCCTGCACAAATTGACTGATGTGATAGCCGTTCGGAATCTACAGGGGTTTAAACTTTCAAATTAGAATTTACCGCAGCGCGGTAAATGAAATGATAGGAAAAAATAAATGGTGAAAAGTCATTCTTTCTAACCGTATATTCAACATAATACCTTTTTAGACAGAAGAGTTATTCAAGCCGTTTAACTTTTTCCTGCATGCCTCCCTAACCTGCCACTATAGACAAATGATTTGTAAGAGGTTGTCAGGTCAAAAAGATAGATTTTTAATAACCGTCTTCCTCAATTTTAATTATATATATAGCACAGTGGTTGAGTTACGCCCCCTCTTGTGCTAGGGGTTTAAATAATATCCCGTGGGCTAGTGAGGCGAGCGTGGCTTATCGGATAAGCCGAGGCTTAGTAATACGAGGTAAAATGTCACTCGAGTTCGAACCCAACTTGCCGAAAAATTCAACCAAAGTCGAACGTCTCTGCTGGAGCAAAAGGGAGCACACATCCCCTCCAATTCCAGGCACTTAGGGCCTGAGGGATGGACATAGGAATTCAGGGGTAAAACATCACCCGAATTCGAACCATTCCTAGATCGGGGGAGCACAATAGATCTGATCTAGAAGGTGCAGTGCAAGAGAAGCCCCAGAACAACTAATCAATCAATCAATCAATCCCGTGGGCTAATTAGGATAAAATAATGGCAAGCGCCTTGAATTCTAATTCTAAAGAAAGATAGATTCAATTGTATCATCTGTCAAAGTTTCTCAGCATAAATCTGTTCATATTTTTAATTTCACTATTATTTGTCATCATCGATTATTTTAAATTATATTTAACATATGTGTATGTTTAGTCAAATCAGAATTGAGGAATTGAATATTATTATCTTATTTAAATGAATAGATCTCGAAAATTATTTAAATAAAATGAAATACAGAGTGTCGGAGTTAGCAAAGGAAATTTCAATTACCCGATTTTCTGTTTTACAGAATTTAACTCTTTAAAGATATTGCATCCTCCTTAGCTATTTATTCAACAAGAGATTATTTTAAGGGTGTATGGGCCTTTTTAAGTCTTTTACAAATAATTTAAATTTAATATTTAATATAACGTGTGACACGGAGTAAAATATCCCAATTTGGCTACGTTTTCAGTTCATATTAGAAAATACAATACTTCCACCGTCATCATTTATCGTTCATATATCAATAATTTTAAGATTTGAGCTTAAAGGGCCCGGAAAAAAAATTGAAATTAAAATTTTAACCATGAAATTTATTTTTTATTAGAATTTTAAGATTTAGAGCAAAGGGCCCGGGCCTCGGGGACCCCCCTGCCCTCCTCTGTCTGCGGTCCTGGTTGTGAGAAAGCATTTTGAAGGGGTGCTAGTCGATTTATAGAAATCTTTCTCTAAAATTTTATCTTTTTACTTTCTTTACTCAATAGATCAACAACTTGAAAATTTACAAATGTGAAAAGGGATTAACTTTTTTTTTTTGGTAGACAGGTTATAGGAGGTGCGAGAGTAAAGATAGGATAGAATTTTACTCTATCAGATTGAATAAAATTTTCCTATATACTGTTAAAAGAATATTTGGAAAAAGGATTAAGGGATAAATAAAACAATTATTAAATAAAATAATCTTTATTGAATATTTAAAATATGGTAATACAAGAAGATAAAAAATAATATTAATAAATATCTTTTTGTTTCAGAAGAAGGAAAAAGGAAAACAATCTATGTGAGTCTTCCTTATGATCAAAGAAACAGCACACATTCAAATTTTTTTTTTTAAATTGTGAACTGATCTGCATCTCTACTATTGCGATTAGTGAGAATAAAATGTCACACACACCACATATCGGTCTTAAAAGGTATTTATTATTTGTATATTTCACTTTTATAAAGGGTTAACATTTTATTTTTATATTTTTTTGTTAATTCTCTTTCTCTTTGCATAAATACACACCCACACACACACACACACACACACACACACCCAAACATACGAATCATCATCATCATCAGAAAAAAGTAATAATAATAATTTTTATCTTTTACATAGGTGGTTATTGCTACAGGTCGACTTCTCACTTCATCATTTTCCCTAATTTTATATTTTATTATCATTTAAACCACAAAAGTCTCCCTCTCTCTTTTTTCATTCGGGTTCCACCAGTTAGTTTTTTTGAATAGGTGGGTTGCTTTTTTACTTTCTCTTACCTATACGTATATGTTAATTCAGGGTGGCTACAGACCTGGAAAACCTTAAAAACCTGGAATTATCAGGGAAATTTCAAATCATTTCTCTGAAGCCAACCTGTTAATATATGGAGAGAAAGTATTGGATTCATGTCAAAAATTCGATGTCGAGATTTTAATGGTCCTCTGAATACAAAAACGTGGTTTTCGCAACATGGTCTGTTGGTGTGTCTGTCTGTCTGTGTTCTGTCTGGGTCCAATTTAAAGCATGAAGGAATTGAGCTAGGAGGTTGAAATTTTATATTTAAGTTAGACACCCACTTAGAACGTGAAAATATGATTTTGATCAAAATCGGCCAAAGAGTACAAGTACTTTACTGATGTGTTCAGTTTTTTTCGATTTTCTCAAAATTCCCTCCATAGATTTTGATTAAAATTCAAAAATCAATTATTTTTTAGACGCTCTTTAAAATGTATATTCTCATTTTGTTCTCAAAATTGTTTAAAGCACACTTTACTCCAGCACAGGGCCGGATCTAGGGGGGGGGGGCAGTGGGTGCACGTGCCCCGGGCGGCAGATATCAGGGGGCGGCAAATTTTGCGTCTCTAAAAAAAAGGTAAAATATTTTTTCGGACGGGAAAATTTGGTTCCGCGAAAAAAAAAAATTTCGCAGAAAAATTTTTGAGATCAGGGAAAATTTTAAGGAGGGGGCGGCAAATTAAATTTTGCCCCCCCCCCCTAAAAAATCTCCTAGTTCCGGTCCTGCTCCAGCACTTCATGCAGAAACTAAATATCTTTATCGATACAAAAAATCTCTTATTAAAATTAAATTATATGATTTTTATTACATAAAATTGAATTTTTTATTTTTTTTAATTTATAATATAATACCACTAGCCCAAATAACTATTTCATAAGATGAGTCAAATAATTATTCTGCAAATATAAATATTCAATATTAGGATTAGAATTAAAAAGGATTTTTGTGAAAGGATTAAGGGATAAATAAAACAATGATTTAATAAAATAATCTTTATTGAATATTTAATGATTGAATAGGATAAAAAATAATAGCTAAATATTTCTTTGTTTCAGAAGAGTGACCTTAGAAAAAAAACATCCATGTTCGTCATCATTATTCATCATTATTATAAAACAAACAGCACATACGCAATTGGAAATGCAAGCAGGTATTTTAGTTGAATTCATCTCGAGGAAGGAGCCATCTCTGTGCAAAAATCTTCTCTTCCATTGCGATTCTATTAGTGAGAATAAAAGGACACTCACCCCTCATCTCACTCCAATTAAAAGGTATTTATAATTTGCATATTTCATTTTCATAAAGGGTTAACATTTTATTTTTGTATTTTCTTTCTTAACATATGTTTATAAAATTATCCTTTTTTATTTAATGATGAAACCAGAGGGTGTTAAGGGGTGTACATTAGGGTGGTTCTTAGGGAGCGTACAAGTATTGCGTAACGCAATTTTTCAAGATCTTTCGCCGCGCTTGGCATCACATAACAGCATTGATTGTGGTGACTGTTGCTCTTCACTTCTTGCCAGGCCCCTCGGGGATATATTTATTTTATTAAGATAATGAATATTTTCATATCTCATTTTGATAACGAATTAAATTTCTATTTTCTTTTTTTTTCACTCTTAAAATATATTACTTAGCGTATCTAAAATTATCCAATTTTTTAGGTATAATTAATTCGTGTACCCAAGGGGAAGGGTGAGTTTATCAGAAGGGCCTTCACTCTTAATAAATAAAATAGTATTTTTATTTAAAAATGAAATTTATAATACTAACTCAAAATTATTATTTTTTTTTACCTTTAAGGAAATTGATTGCTTTCTCTCCCTCCTCATCCTCCACCCCTATTGCCGAGAATTTAGCTAATAATTGAAAATATAAATTCTTAAACTTTTATCTCTCGTCAATTATATAAATTATAACTGTGATTAACATTTCGTTTTAAGACTATATTATTATTTTTAATCATGTTAACAGAGGGTGCTAAGGTGTGTAGGTTTTCCATTCAAATTAAAATATTATTATTTTTTATTTTTTTGTAAACTGTCTCTTTCTACACACAAACACACGAATCATATTTAATAAAAAAAATAATAATTGTTATTTTTTACAGGGGTGTCTATTGCTAGAGGTGGACTTCTCCCTTCATCCTCGACCTTCTCGCTCAAGCATCTCCATGTCACTCACTTCTCTCTGTGAATAGGTGAGTTCTGACAATCAAATTTTTTCATCTTATAATTTCATATCACAAATAATAATTTTATTTTCCTGGGATCCTCTCTTTTTTTAAAATCTCGAGTATAACAACCCCCTCATTTTATAATATTTGATTATCATTGAAATCTATAAAAATAAAATACAGTGGAACCTCTCTTAACGAATTTAATTCGTTCCAGAATCAAACTCGTAAAGCAAAACGCTCGTTATCCGAAATAATACATAAATTAATGTAAAATATGGTAATGCGTTTCATTTCGAAAAAATACTCTCTTATGGCTCTTTTCTTGCGGCAGCAAAAATTACAAATTTATTTCCTGTAGTTTAATTAATTTTTATTGATGTACATTAATAATAATATAACACAAGTTTGAGAAAATGCGGGATCACAAGCGACGTACGATGCTACATTATATTAAATTAAATTTTTTTTTTTTTGTAAATTGTAATGACTAAATTTAGTTAGCCCTTATTTTGTACTCGTTACGCGAAAAATTGGAATAAAATTCCATTTCTTTTTCTCATTAAAACATTATAGAATTTTATATGAAAATTAATTTAATTTGTGTTTTTTTTTTTTTTTTTTTTTTTTATATACCACCCCCTCCTCCCCCCGAGTTTATTCTTACTCTACAAATTTTAATATAATTTATATAATGTTTGATTGAGGAAAAAATAATTCAATTTTCTTTTTAGGCCTAACTTCCAATTTTTTAAAAAAGCTCATTTTTTACGATTTAAGGGAAAAAATCCTCCACATATCCTCTCCTTGGATCCAAATGTTCAAGTTTTTGAACTTTTCACCTATCTAGACCTTCAGAAGAAATATTAAGGTTAAAATAATCCTAAAATTAACCAAAATGGGTAGAAATAAGTAGGGGACTATCCCATGAAAACGTTACGTGGTGCGGGAAAACGGAGGTCATATTTGGATTCAAG
>JAKCPI010020473.1:0-11810 GCA_023213315.1 Euborellia annulipes | reverse complement strand
ATTAATATGGTCCCTCACTGTACTTGATTTAATACAAAAATGTGGTTTATAATTAAAAATTCCCCTAATAATTATAATTCAAACCACAAAAACTTTTATAGTTGTGGTGTAGGTTTTCCGTGAAACATATTTATAAGTAAAATTATTTAGTATATGTGAGGTTTCACTAAGTTATAAATGAAAGAAATATAGAATTTCTAACTCGATATATTTCTCAGTCACATGTACTCCTGAAGATGGGTTAATAGCCGGAAATATATCGAGTTAGAAATTCTATATTTCTTTCATTTATAACTTGTTAGTTAAACCTCACATATACTAAATAATTTTACTCACAAAAGCTTTAATAAACACATTTAAAGCCCTTTCCGCCTATCGAATGCTCCGACCATCCTCTATTAAGGCTAAAGCTCTCGCAATATTTTTAACATCCTGTAGTCTACTATATATTAATTATATTAAGAGAGAGATAAGACAGCAATAAGTCAACTCAAAAGGAAACTATTTAATAATAACAATATTATGAATACATGACAACGGTCTATGTATATTATATACATTCATATATCCATCCAATACCATTTTACTGGTCAAAAATTAAGTTTAGATAAACATTTTTTTAATTGTAACGTAAAAATATTTAGTTCATTTAAAATATGCACGCTTTCAATGTCAAAAATGATAAATGATCTACTGAAAAAACTTTTTTATCAAAGTAAATTAGCTATTGCTAAAATAAAAAAAATAATTTTTATTTTCTCCGTTACAACATAATTTCGTTTTTTTTTTTTTAACTCTACACGTATGTTGCAGCACCAAACTTACAATAAACATATTCCCAGCCATATTAGGAGTTAAAATGGCACGTGACGACGACTACTACTATGAAAATTGCTCTACTCGAAACTAAAACTTGTTTCTGATAATTAATACATGGCGTCACTTCGAGTTTATGTTACCTACTACTTAACTTCAACGAGCAATAACAACAACAACAACAAGTTGTTGAAAAAATCAGAGCAGGATTAACAAAGAATGGACAAGTGGTGTGCGCCGAGTGCGGAGTGAAAGATTTAATCTGGTAAATAAAATAAATTATTCATTACATTATTATTAATAATCCATATAAATAGATTTGATTTCATATCAATTTCTCATTCTCTTTGCCGATTACTTAACTGGATCATCAGACAATCAAATTTTACTAATTCCAAAATTATTAAATAGCGATTTAATAAAATTTACATAGATTATTGTGTAGACTAATTTAATTTAAGATTAAACAAATCCTGTAAATTTTTTTTTTAAAGAAATATGTCCAATCAAAATCAAATCAAATATCAAGAGTAATGAGAAAAGATATATATATACTGTATATATGTATTATTAATATGTATATTAACATTTGAAGAATTTAAGTGGCTGTTGTATTTAAACAATAGATAGGAAAGGCACGTGCAGCCAGGTAATAAATCTCGACGAAATTAAACTCTCTGTTTCGGTTTTAATGAAATAAAACCATCTTCAGTCCAATTTATTTCATTAAAACCGAAACTGTTTCCTTAACAGAGAGTTTAATTTCGTGGAGACTTATTACCTGGCTCCACTCTCCTTTCCTATTGTATGAAAATTAACATATATATATATAAGCAAGAGAAAGTAAAAATGTACAGTACAGTCAAATACCTTAACTTGGGACAATAGGAAATTTTTTTTATGATGGATCCCTGGTGAGGAAGCTATTTTATCGGGCACCCCTGTAATTTCGTAACATAGGCGTAGCCACGGGGGGGGGGGGATTTGGGGGTTCAACCCCCCCCCCCCCATTGGACCCAAGCCATGACTAGATATTTAAGCTATATAATACAAAATACTTTCTCTCTCTATATATTTCATTTATATGGTAAGAGAAAGTAAAATATATTCTCTAGCTTAAAAAAAAAAAAAATTAAATAAAACGCAAAGAATTCGTGAAAATTCAGAATTTTCCCATTGAAAAGAATTGATTTTTCTCTTGCTTTATAAAAAATTAAAGCCGATTAAAATTGATTAAATCTCTCAAATGAAAAATAATAAAAATTATTATATAAATAAATTTTTAAATTAATTTTTATAAAGAGATCTGAGATGAGAATAACCAAAAATGGGTTTTATTTTTGTTTGCCTGAAACGAGTTTAATGAAAAATTGCGGCACCTAATTAGAAAAGGGCGGGCCCGAGCCGGTCCGGGGTGGGGGGGGGGGAGAAATCATCCTGAACCCCTCCCATCAAAAATTTCTGGCTACGCCTATGTTTCGTAATGAGTTGAAGTTATAATAATAATATTTATTTATGTCCTCCAAAATACATTTGTAATATTTATACATCATTTTTTTAATTTTTTTTTCTTCCATTTCACAATTATTTTGTTTATAAAAGTTGGAGATACAAAGTCCCTTTGAAGCAGTTTTCCTTATTTTGAATATGGATAATAATTTATTCAATATATAAAAAGTGAAGGGGAGGGGCTATGGAAGAGAATATAAAAATAAATTATTGAGCTGCTCATGACTTGTTGAGGAGATATCACTTAATATTGTTGTAGTGTTTTTCCCTAATTTATACAGTTGTGTCCTCCAATTTCCAAGTCATTCTCTCAATTGTTAAGTTACCCAATTGATCCAGTTCGAATTTTTCCCCTCAATTTCCCTTCAATGTTTTTCTATGTTTATTTTAGTAAAATTTTACATATTCGTCCTAACTTGGGACAGTGTCCCAATTTAGGAACCTATTATTATTTTTTTTCTATATTATTCCATTCAATTTATTTACTAAGCTGCAGTGGCACAGCCAGGGGAGTGTTTTAGAATTTTAACTTATATTTCCTTAATTATGTATTAATCACATCATGAATTTTTAAAACTACAAACTTGTCCAAAAAAATGATATTATAAAAATAAATAATATCTTTTAATTTTGCTGGTGGTTCTAATGCTGAACATCAAAACTGTTCCAAGTATTTGACTGTATATATAGATACGAGCTGTATATATATGTACTATATATACATTACGGTGTTTCATTTTAAACGAACATTTTTTTTTCGCGGACACACTGAAATATTGATCCAAACATCGAAAAGAAAAATTCCCTCGAAGTTTCAGCCCTTAATTTTAATTTTAATTCTCAATCGTTGAATTTTCCCCATTGAAATAACATGTAAATCATTGTTATTTTTTTTTTAAATCGTTATAGCTCATTTCGATTTTATGATTCAATTGCGATTAGTCACAATCGGTAGTGTATTAGACACTCTTTAAAATGTCCAGTATTGTTTTATTGTTACTTGAACCGTTTCGTCGGTGTCGGCCTCGAAAGTCCTTTTTCCATGAAATTGTCATATTTTCTTTGTTATTAACAAAACGGCTGAAGATACAATAAAAAACCTAAGGAAAAACTTGCAGGAAATTAGATTTTCTATATAAAATATCCTATGAAATATTAAGCTCAAGTGCGTTATTCACAAGATATATTCAGTTTAATATATTGATAATTCAATTTAACTTTTATTGTATTATTTCTTAAATACATTGTACTAAATATATCTTGTAAATAACGCACTTGAGCTAAATATTTCTTAAGATATTTTTTGTAGACAATCTAATTTCCTGCAAGTTTTTCCTTACCTTTTTTTTGTATCTACAGCCGTTTTGTTAATAGCAAAGACAATATGACAATTTTCATGAAAATTCATGGAAATAGGATTTTCGAGGCCAACACCGACGAAACGGTTCAAATAACAATAAAACAATACTGGACATTTTAAAAGACTGCCTAATACACTACCGATTGCGACTAATTGGAATGAAAAATCTTAAAACCGAACTGAGCTATAACATTTAAAAAAATATATAAGCTGAAGAGAAGTTGATGTTGATATTATGGAATGGAAGAGAGCAAGTACGGGTGCAGCAAATAAAGAAAGCCTTTGGATGCCGAAAAGGAGACGTTTCGGACAAAATTTTATTCGCCAATCCTCAGTTCTTGTAGGCTTATAATCTAATTAAGCACAAAGATATCTTATCTTATAGACTCTTACGAAGCATTAAAACTCTAGTCTGTTTTTATAGAAAAATATACATGTAAACAAATTTGTGCCGCAACAACAATGAAAACTTTGTGTTTAATTAGATTATAAGCCTACAAGGACTGAGGATAGACGAATAAAATTTTGGTATCCAAATGGCTTAAATAAATGCATCGGACTGCTTGGGGTCCGAACCAAGCTCCGAGGGCAATTTACATGTTATTTCAAAAAAAAAAAAAAATTCAACAATCGATATTATTCCCTTCTACATAATAACAACACACAATAAAGAAGGCAATAATATTCTCGAAAAAAGGCCAGGTACGATTTTGTGCTGATTTATATATATATATATATATTATCTGCCTTTTTTTTTTTTAATTATAAAAAATTTCTACTTCTTCTGAAGAGTATTTTAGATGATCTAATATAATATTTAAGTCTATTAATTGGGAAATGTGGTTTCTTTGATTAACTTTGCTTAGTTTTGGTAATTCATTATTTATTAAAATTCATGTCATATATGTATGTCATATGCACTTTTTTGATTATGTGAAATTACTAATTCTTTCAAAGACAAGATTAGATTTTTTATGTAGAATTAACGTCTATTATTGAGGAAAAATAGTTTCTTTGTTTAACTTTGCTTGGTTTTAATAAAATTTGATAAAATCCATCATACCTAAATGTCATTTGCTTTATTTCTGATTATATAAAATTTCTACTTCTTTTGAAGCCTAGACCAGATTATTTAATATATTATTAACATTTATTATTTGGAAATAATAGTCTGTATAAATAACTTTGCTTGGTTTTAAGAAAATTTGATAAAATCCTTTCATACCTAAATGTCATTTCTTTTTTGTGATTATATAAAATTTCAACTTCTTACGAAGGCAGGACCAGATTATTTAATATATTATTAACATCTATTATTTGGAAAAAATAGTCTGTTTAAATACCTTTGCTTAGTTTTAATAAAATTGGATAAAATCTTTCATCCTAAATGTCATTTGCTTTATTTCTGATTATATAAAATTTCTACTTCTTTCCAAGACTAGACCAGATTATTTAATATATTATTAACATCTATTATTTGGAAAAAATAGTCTGTTTAAATAACTTTGCTTGGTTAGAATAAAATTTGATAAAATCTTTCATACCTAAATGTCATTTGCTTTTTTGTGATTATATAAAATTTTTACTTTTTTTGGAAGGCTAGTTTAGATTTTTTACTATATTATCATCGTCTTTTACTTGGGAAAAATAGTTTTTTTGAAAAATCTAGGTTGGTTTTGCTAAAATTTATTAAAAATTGCCATATGTTGGTGTCATCTGCATTTTTTTGATTATATAAAATTTCTACTTCTTTCGAAGGCTGGACCAGATTATTTAATATATTATTAACATCTATTAATTGGAAAAAATAGTCTGTTTAAATAACTTTGCTTGGTTAGAATAAAATTTGATAAAATCTTTCATACCTAAATGTCATTTGCTTTTTTGTGATTATATAAAATTTTTACTTCTTTCAGAGCCGAGACTAGATTTTTTAATATATTATTAAGGTCTATTAATTGGAAAAAATAGTCTGTTTAAATAACTTTGCTTGGTTAGAATAAAATTTGATAAAATTTTTCATATGTAAATGTCATTTACTTTATTTCTGATTATATAAAATTTCTACTTCTTTCGAGGCCGGACCAGATTATTTAATATATTATTAAGATCTATTAATTGGAAAAAATAGTCTGTTTAAATAACTTTGCTTGGTTAGAATAAAATTTGATAAAATCTTTCATACCTAAATGTCATTTGCTTTTTTGTGATTATATAAAATTTTTACTTCTTTCAGAGCCGAGACTAGATTTTTTAATATATTATTAAGGTCTATTAATTGGAAAAAATAGTCTGTTTAAATAACTTTGCTTGGTTAGAATAAAATTTGATAAAATTTTTCATAAGTAAATGTCATTTGCTTTATTTCTGATTATATAAAATTTCTACTTCTTTCGAAGACTGGACCAGATTATTTAATATATTATTAACATCTATTATTTGGAAAAAATAGTCTGTTTAAATAACTTTGCTTGGTTTGAATAAAATTTGATAAAATCTTTCATACCTAAATGTCATTTGCTTTATTTCTGATTATATAAAATTTCTACTTCTTTCGAAGACTAGACCAGATTATTTAATATATTATTAACATTTATTATTTGGAAAAAATAGTCTGTTTAAATAACTTTGCTTGGTTTTAAGAAAATTTGATAAAATCTTTCAAATCTAAATGTCATTTGCTTTTTTGGTTATTATATAAAATTTCTACTTCTTTCGAAGTCAGGACCAGATTATTTAATATACTATTAACATTTATTATTTGGAAAAAATAGTCTGTTTAAATAACTTTGCTTGGTTTTAATAAAATTTGAAAAAATCATTCATATCTAAATGTCATTTGCTTTTTTGTGATTATATAAAATTTCAACTTCTTCCGAAGTCAGGACCAGATTATTTAATATATTATTAACATTTATTATTTGGAAATAATAGTCTGTATAAATAACTTTGCTTGGTTTTAAGAAAATTTGATCAAATATTTCATATCTAAATGTCATTTGCTTTTTTGTGATTATATAAAATTTCTACTTCTTTCCAAGACTAGACCAAATTATTTAATATATTATTAACATTTATTATTTGAAAAAAATAGTCTGTTTAAATTCATTTGCTTGGTTTTAATAACATTTGATAAAATCTTTCATATCTAAATGTCATCTGCTTTGTTATGATTATATAAAATTTCTTCCTCTTTGGAAGACTAGGCCTATGTACTCTAGTATTAAAAATATAAATAATTTTCAATAATATAGCCAAGAAAGTATATACTATTAATAGTATCATTATATATATATATATAGATATATAAATTTTATATCGACGTCGTAATCATCCCATGTTACAGATTTTAAAAATCAAAAGCCTTGAACTATATCTAAACTCTCAACTTAATAAATTCCTTTCTTATATAAGTTTATTGAATAAATAAATAAAAGGATAAATTGATGCTTAACCGTATTATATATGTATGAGCCACTACCTCTTTAGATCTTTAGATATCTTGAAAATAATAACAATTTATTTTATGAAATAACTTAATTCATAACATGATTTTAAAATTAGGTCATAATTTTTCCATATTAAGCGATCAAGAATACGTTATACTAATAATTTTTCCCATGAAATAAGATATTAAACTTGGAAATAAAAAAAATCAGGAACAAAACAATAACAAAAACTTTTTTTTTTGTTTTTAGTTAAATGATGGCAATAACCCATTTGAAAATATCGCAATTGCCTCGACGAAAACCACTTGGAGTCTCAATATAGAAGGAGGAAAATTATAGTAATCGACCAGACCTATTGACCCGTTGGTTGGTAAATAAAGACCTCCGCTCGCTATCTGATCTGCGATAAGAATAAACTACTCAATGGTAGATAAAAAAACAAAACGGCCTAGAAGAAGATGTATCATTCACAAAAACAAAAAAAAATAATGACCTCAATGAGAAGAAAAGAAGAGGATTTAAAAATAATCTTAAGAGCACTTTACTCAACGCACTTTTTGCTTATAAAATTGCTGCAATGTTTTATAAAACAATTTAAATTTAAAATTAAGGAGAGGCTGATAAAAATACTCTTCATTAAATTAATATCATAAAGAAATTAATTGGAAAATATTCCTGAACTCTGAGATCGAATCTGGTAATGGGATTAATTCTTTTCATGATTATTTATATATATATATATACCAGGAATGAAAGGCAGAAGAAAATGCGACTTCAAAAAATATAGGGGAAAGTCGGACAAAACCGGGTAGGTAGACAAAACAGGGATTCACGTTTTATGGTTACATTTGTGGGGATACTTGACCGAAACTTCTAACTTCCAGGCGAGCTTTGTTAAAATTATCACGTTAAAAGGTTAAGAATTCGGCGTCGGCAATATTACACTCCTAATTTGAAATACCTAAGGATTTAGTTTAGGTGAGTTCTACATCTGATAGCCCACTTTTTAGCTGTTATTTCAACGTTTTTTGTATTGGTGTCTATGAGTTGTTGATAAGTAAAATTTAATTCATATCAAAAATTCGAGATTTTGATGGATCTTCACGTTTTGAGGTCCCCTGAATCCAAAAAAGTGGTTTTCGCGACATGCTCTGTCTCGTGAACAAAATATCTCAAGATCGAAAAGAGCTAGGAAGTTGAAATTTCATTTATTTAAGTTAGACACCCCCATGGGACGTGTCGTCTGTCTGTCTGGGTTCAATTTAAAGCATTAAAGAATTGAGCTAGTAGGTTGAAATTTTATATTTAACTAAATATTTTTCGAGATTTATATATTTGAATCAGTGGCGTATTCAGGGGGGGGGGGGGGGCCAGGGAGCCTTCTCCAAAACAAAAAATACCTATTGTTTTCCCTAATGATATTTTTTTTTTTAAATAAATATTTTATTAACTCTCATAAATTCTAAAATCTAACAAAAAACTTATAAATAATTGAAAAAATCTCTAATATTTACGAATTTTGTATTAAAATTATTTTTTATTTCAAGAAAAAAAAATTTTTTTTATTTGTTTTTTATTTATAATTATTATATTATCTAAAAAAAATTTCTCCACTTTAAGTTTCTTGGAAAAAAAGGGGGGGGGGGGTTCAAAAACTTTTGGGCCCCCCCCCCAAGCAGAAATCCTGGCTACGCTACTGATTTGAATAAGATAATAGTATTCAAAATACCCCGATTCGGACTAAACAAGTCATAGATATATTTATCGCCTATGCCCCGGAAAGGCGGAGATCCTGGGTTCGATTCCTGGGGGCCATGGGATGTTTGGCCTCACCAATAAAAAACACTCACAGTCTCGTTAAATTTTATATCTAAGTTACCACCTAGGGTGTGAAAATAAGCTTTTGATCAAAATAGGCCAAAAAGTAATAGTACTTTACTGATGTATTTTTTCAGTTCGCTCCAACGATTTTGATTAAAATTCAAAATCAATTATTTTTTAGATTCTCTTTAAAAAGTGTATTCACATTTT
Source organism: Euborellia annulipes (assembly GCA_023213315.1). Classification (NCBI taxonomy): domain Eukaryota; kingdom Metazoa; phylum Arthropoda; class Insecta; order Dermaptera; family Anisolabididae; genus Euborellia; species Euborellia annulipes. Next base: position 2,645 of record JAKCPI010020473.1, on the reverse strand, counting down.
GCCTTTGAAATCTTCTGAAGATCACTTTAATCTTGTACAGTGAGGGACAATATTAAGGCCCACCCATGCGTTGATTATTTCATTGTTTTTAAAAGAAATATTATATATTTTTTAATGGAAACTTTCATGGTTCAAACCTAGAGAATTTCCAATACAAATTTTCATTTTCTTTTATAAAAATAATGAAATAATCACAAGCAGAAAACGCATGGGTGGGAATTAACTTTGGAGCTCATGGTAATTCTTAGGAACGATAGGAGAAATGGTTGCCATAGTAACAAAATATAAATATTTTCCCATTTATAAATTTTACATCTTAAATTCTAATATATGCATTCTTGATTGAAGCAATTAAGCGAAAGATGAAATTCTGTGGGATATTTCCCCACTCCTCTTTAATGCAAATTTTAATCCAGCAATCGAAGTATCTCTAGCTCGAATTCTTCTTTATAGATCATTCCAAGGGTGTTCTATCAAATTTAAGTCCAAGCTGCGTGCTGATCACTCCATAATTCGAATGCCGACCTCTTAAAGACAATTCTTTACGATATCTCCAGTGTGAAATTTTATATTTTCATGCATAAATCACATGTTTTTGCCATTAAAGCCAGCATAGTGCGTCAGGGCCGGAACTAGGAGATTTTTTAGGGACGGCAAAATTTAATTTACCGCCCCCTCCTTAAAATTTTCTATACAAAATTCATATCATTTTAGTAAATCTTTCTTTAATTGCCGCCCCCTGATATTTGCCGACCGGGGCACATGCACCCACTGCCCCCCCCCCTGACGGCATCACATTTTTTTCAAAAATTTTATGAATGTACTTAATAGATGTTAGACCCCTCTGATTACCTGGGTTAGCCCCAGTACCGGATTATCCATTAGACAGAGTAGGCGATCTCCTATGGGCCCCATGCTTTTTAAGGGTCCCGCAACAATAGATTTTTAAACTCTGAGGCCATTTAGACACTGTTCCTCTTTATTTAAATTGGTTGATAGGTAGCCGGGGGCCCGAATAAATTTTTGAAGATCCCCCCCTTTATAAACATATTTTAAAACTATATAATGTTTTATTCAATGGGAAATGCTTTTTTTTTTTTAAATGTATATAAATTTCAATTTTTCTACAAGTCCCTTGGGAACATTTTAAATATTTCAGGGAAGGGGGAGGGCCTCGGGATTTCGAATGCCAAAGGGCCTCCATCTTCTTTAATCCGGCACTGGTTAGCTCCTCCATCAATAAAATCAAGTTGTTTTCGCTTCAGAGGTTTTCCATTCATACCATTATGAAACCTCCTCCCAAATTGACCTACCTGGATATGCAACATTGACATTTTCGATCTCCTTGTGCTTCTGAATACTCTTTTATTATTGCCCTGGAGACTTATTCTTGATTCGTCTGTGAAAGGAAAGTGGATCCCATGTTCAAGAGTCCAATCAACTTACTCCTGAGCGAATCATAGCCTGGTTTTTCGATGGTCTGAGGTCAATTTTGAGCCTGTTGCAGGTCTTTGAGATTTAAGCTCTTGTTCATACAAATCTGGAGTGAGAAGCACAGAGCACAACTTTCAATTAGCGAATGTAAGAGAAAGTTTCATAATTTTCAACTTTTAAATGAAACTATTGGTCCGAAATTCCTGTAAATATAAAATTTATGTTTAGTTATTTTTAAGTTCAGCTTTTTAGATCTTCCATTTCAGTATGATTTTTGTTTTATGGAATTACGTAATTTTTCCCGAAATATAAGCACTATATGAAATTTATTTGTTAGTTATTATTTTTCATTTATTTCAATAAAAACCAATGCTCAAAATTGGATTAAAACCAGGGGTTTTAACCATCCTGGTTTTAACCCAACCACCTTGATATAAATATAAATTCATTGCTAACGGTTACAGAGAAAGTTTTATATGGCCCAAGTTGCCGAAAAGACTGTGTGCATGCGAGTGTGAGTGTGAATGGGGAAAAAGTGTGAGTGTTTTTTATTAGTTAAACGCACATAGTGATGGTACAGTGAGCGCCACAATTAAGTCCCATCCATGAGTTCTACCTGAGATTATTTCATTGTTTTTATAAAAGAAAATGAAAATCTTTATTGGAAATTTTCAAGGTTTGAACCATGAAAGTTTCCATTAAAAAATATATAATCTTTTTTTTTTTAAAAGAATGAAATAATCACAACAAGAAAACGCATGGGTGGGACTTAATTGTGGCCCTCACTGTACAACTGCGATTTGTGGAACAAAATTATATTCATACATCACTTTGAAAGATGGTCTACAAAAAAAAAATAGGGCCTATATTTAAAAAATTTAATAGCTCTTATAGTTTCTGAGAAATTTTGGTACGGACAGAGGCTTGGCAATTATATATATACGAGGGGTATGTAAAAAGTAACTTTCCCACTGCGGAGTAGCTTCGCAAGGAGCAGTGCTACGCAACATTTGGCAACACCGCCGTGTAGCTTAGTAGCCCCACTCTCTATACGTGCCCTGAGCAAGTCGCTGCGACGCTCAGCCACGGCTGACAGCCATTCGAGATGGATCCTCCGATCGCTCTCGCCGCCAAGTGCGAAATCCGCTCTGTTATACGTTTTTTCCATGCGAAATCGATGGAACCTGTGAACATTCATCGAGAATTAACTA
>JAKCPI010020472.1:0-19802 GCA_023213315.1 Euborellia annulipes | reverse complement strand
TCATTTGTCTGGTTTCTTAAATCAATGAAATAGAGAAGTTTATCCATGTTATAGAAATAAGTAGCCATATTGGAATTCACGGCAAAGAGTATAACATTAAATCCATAAAGGCGAATTCCGATCTTTTTTTAAGCATACTTAAAGTTCCTTTCATCTGACATTACCATCATACCGTTTAGTTGTTTTATAAATAAATGTAAATGAAAAGTAGGAGTCTGATCATAAATGATGAACGTTGGAAAAGTTGGATCGAAATATTCTTTGGTGATGTTGATCAAAACGTCAATTGAATTGCATCGAGTTTTTTGAATGACTTCATCCAAAAGGGATCCTTCAGAGAAGGAGAGATAAATCAAAAAGATTAAAACAATCCTAGCCATTGTCGCCTCTAAACTAAAAAGTACTTTTATACTCTATTTTAATAAAATATCGTATTTCACAATCCTTTATTTTATGTGTATTCTTATCAAAAATCTTGTTTTGTATATTGATCATACTAAGTGATTAAAATGATAAAAAATTAAAATAATAAAAAAAAAAATACATGAAATATTGAAATTTTATCCTTTTCATTTCTCTAAAAAGGTAATATTATAGTAGAAAGACAATAATTGTGTGCTCTTATATTGTCCCCAATGAATCACAAATTATTGACAAAAGATATTTGAATTAATAAATATTAAATTGTATATTATTTTTATTTATTTTTATATTTTCAAAGTATTTTCTTTAGGAACCGACCGAATATTCGGTTTCGGTTACGGTTTCGGCCAGTTTCGGCCAAAAATCATGGTTTCGGCCAAAAAGTGGTCGAACCTTTCGGCCGGCCGAAACCAGAGTCTGAAAAAATGGGATGAGACTCGCATGCAAAAAAAAATAAAAAATCTGGTGTGACTGGCGCACAGCACACAACTTTCTCTTACCCTTCGGTAAGAGAAAGTTGCGCACTGTGCTGTTCACACCAGATTTTTTGTGTCGAGATATATTTAGTTTCCGATAGCACCTTAGTTTCAAACTTGCATTTTAAATGTTGACTGCTTCAAATAAACTATGGTTATTTTTCAAAATTTTAATCTCATATTTGGACATTTTATACACAATATAGAATCGTAAATAAATACAAAATTTCATAAGAATTGGAAAAAAAATTTTAAATGCCTAAAAAGTTCTAAAGGGGACCCCCTTTTGAATCTAAATTAACATACAAATCCCTATAGGAAATTAACATTGTTCCTATGCGAAGATAAGGTGGAAAGGGAATTTAAAAAGAGTAGAGAGAGACGATAATGTTTGCAAGTGAGAGAGCGACATATATGTTTTCTTTGAAACAATTAAAGACACAAATAAATTTAAAAAAAATGGGAATTTAAATAATAATTGATTTTTAATCTAATAAAAAGAAAAAGATTTAAATTCCGTTACCATGGCAACCATTTCTATCTTTCCTATGAAGAACAAGAGTAAAGTGGTCTTCAGAAGATTTCAACGGCAAAATGAGAATATACATTTTAAAGAGCATCTAAAAAATAATTGATTTTTGAATTTTAAAAAAAAATCCTTGGAGGGAATTTTGAGAAAATCGAAAAAAACTGAAAAAGTACATCAGTAAAGTACTAGTACTTTTTGGCCGATTTTGTTCAAAAGCTTATTTTGAGCGTGTGGGAAGGTACCTAAGTTAAATATAAAATTTCAATCCGGTAGCTCAATTCCTTCATGCTAAAAATCTGTCCACACATACAGACACACGCACTCACACACACACACACACACACATACATACATACACACACACATACATACATACACACACACAGACCAATTTGCGGGACCCACTTTTTTGGACTCAGGGGACCTCAAAACATGTATATCCATCAAAATCTCGACATCGAATTTTTGACATGATCGCAATACTTTCTCTCCTATATATTTCATATATAGGCTAAGAGAAAGTAAAAAGGTCAAATAATTTGCTCTTGAGGGAGAAAAAAATTTTAGTCTCCCTAAAAAAAAAGGTAAAATGATTTTCACGGGAGGGAAAAAATTCAAAAAAAAAAAAAAAAAAAAAGTAAAATTATAGGAAATACAAGTTTCGGTTTCGGTTACGGTTTCGGCCGAAACTAAGGTTGAGGCCGAATATTCGGTTTCGGTTTCGGTTTCGGCTGAAAATCTTGTTTCGGTCGGACCCTAATTTTCTTCAACATTCAGAGAATATAAAACTATTGTAATTTCTCCTCATACGTTATGAGTAAAGAAAAAAATTCCTCATTTTTTAACAGTGACACTAGACCAGTGGTTTTGTGGCTCATAGCCCCTTTCTGGAGGTAGTCTACCACCTATCGCCGCCCTCTTAAAGTCCTTTTAACCCCCGTCTATTTTAAAAATGAAAACGTCTGATGAAAATGTATGAAAATCAATTTTTTCACCGAAACCAGAACCTCTGATTAACCGGTCGGGGTCTCGGTCCTGAACAGGCCGGTTAAGAAGGGTTTTACTCTATTATTATTTATACTTTTTCTTACCCTATATTTTTAGTATCAAAGACATTTTTTGGCCAAAGTCTACAACGTTGTATCAATTTTTAATGAAAAATAAAAAAAAAAATCTTTCATCAAAGAGAAGAAAGTTGTTTAAAAATTATAATAATATGGTATAAATATAAATTAAGAAATTAATATCAAATGTGATTTTATTTCATTTTTATCCGTTTGTATAAAAATTCAATTCTAGTTTTTATTTATCCAAAAAAAAAAAAAAGCTTTGACACAAATGACATCTGTACATTTCTTTTGCTCACTTCATAGAACATGATAAGCTCAATGCATCAGCAGCATTTATTAAATATTGTGAATCCTTTTATCCGAGGACCGTAAGAGAATGTAAACCGCTGATAAATAAAAGTGGGTTGCATAGCTAGTAGGCGGACCAAAGATCAAAGTCATATTTTTTTTATTTATTTATATTTTAAGATAAAAGCAATCAAAGTTGAATGAATAAAACAGATTCATAAATACGAGAGTGGGTGTTCTGTTTTGAAATGATTATTATTGAGAATTTAATTAAGTTATTCAAAGCTTAGAGAGAGTGGGTTGCCAATGTTATTATTATTTTTGGAAAACAGAAATAAAAAATGAATTCATAATTTTGTTTTGATAATATAAACAGATTTATTTAGCTTATCTTTCTTCTCCTTTCTTTAAAGTAGAAAAAAAAAAAATATATCGCTTAAGGTGGGCGTCTCGAGGTGCTGATTTTGAGAGTTTATAGCGGCCACAATTTTGAAGCTATCGACCACAAATATTTTTTTTAATTAAAGCTATTTAAAATATCTACAAGTTATAGAAGCCCTTTTTTTGATTTTCGAAAAAAAAGTAAAAAATATTTAGATTAATCACATTAAATAAAAGATACTTTAAAAAAATTCGGTCTATATCTTATAGATAATTAAATTAGTAATCATTGTAATTAATTTTTTGCCTTTAATTAATTTGCTGGAACCTTTCAAATGAAATGGAATAAAACGCTTGTTTCCCTATAGGAAGAACTAACGCCATCTCTTGCCGCCTAGAGTAACCAGCTTCTGAATCGGGTATTAATGGTTTTTCAAGACGCGCATCTTAAACAAAAATTTTGTTGTTCTTCTATTTATAATTTTCTATTTGTATTGTCCGCCCCGGTAGTCGAGAGGTTAAAGATAGTGACAAATGTATTTGAGAACCTCAAAAGCTAAGATGAGGGAGTTCAGATCCCAGGCAGTCAGATGAATATTAAATAAATGCGCCTGGGTCACTGAGTCGTAAACAATAATACTCAAGTTTATATGGCCTGAGATGCAGAAAAAGACTATATAAAAAAATGTATATGTTTAAAAAAAATCTATAAATAGTATAATGCCCCCGGGCTTGGCGTAGTTGGTAGCGCGCCTAGCTTGTATACCAAGGGTCGGGGGTTCGGATCCCAGGCAGTCCGATGATTTTTTTTAAGCCTTTTGCTTTTTGGCTTTTGAGATTTTCACTGTAGACATTTGTCAATTATTTTTAAAGACAGGTTTCCACGCTACTTCTTAACGTACGTTTTGTCGGATAGGACAAATCCTATTTGTTAAAACGTTGCATGGAAATAGCAAAACGGACGTCTTTTCGAATCGAAATGGAATTCAAGTTTTAGTAGTGACAGAGGAATGTGATATACTACGTTTGGTAGAATGCTGGCCAAAACCTGTGTGAAAAAAAAAAATAGTCTAATAATTGAAATCCCAGGTTTTGGCCAACATTCTACCAAAAGTAGTATATCAGATTCCTCTGTCACTACTAAAACTTGAATTCCATTTCGATTCGAAAAGACGTCCGTTTTGCTATTTCCATGCAACGTTTTTAACAGATAGGATTTGTCCTATCCGACAAAACGTACGATTAGACGTAGCGTGGAAACATGTCTTTAAAAATAATTGACAAATCTCTACAGTGAAAATCTCAAAGGCCAAAAGAGGAGTGGGTTCACCAGGCACACCAGATTTTATTGTACCCCCCTATATTAAAATTCAAGATTTAAAATTATCAACAGGGAGAATATTTATATTTTGTACCAAGGCAACCATTTCTCCTATCCTTCCTATGGAGTACAAGAGTAAAGGGGTCTTTAAACAATTTTGAGAGCAAAATTAAAATATAAATTTTAAAGAGCTTCTAAAAAATAATAGATTTTTGAATTTTTACCTAACTTAAATATAAAATTTATACCTCATAGCTATTTTGCATCTTGAGATATTTTGTTCAGTGACAGACACACAGACAGACCATGTCGCGAAAACCACTTTTTTGATTCAGGGGACATGAAAACGTGTATATCCATCAAAATCTCGACATCAAATTTTTGACATGAATCCAATACTTTCTCTCTCTCTCTAAATATATATATAAAGGTAAGAGAAAGTAAAATTCTGATGTAACAGACCGCACAATACTCATCTTTTGATTATTCAAGATAACCACACCAGATTTATTTGTTAATTCCCATTACTAAGGGCCTAGATTAAAACTTTTTAAATTTATAAACAGGAAATAATTCATACGATAACGATTTCTTTTACAAAAACTTCTATGATTTTTAAATATAAATAAACATTTTAATTATATTGTCTATATTTTAACAGAAATACGATCTAATCAAATAATTCACGAAAGATAAGGGGTCAAACACCAAGGACAGGAAATGAATCATTAGAGGGTAAATCACTTATTAATATAAATAGATCGACACCTGCTATTTATGATAAAGCACTTGTGTATTATTTTTGTATTCAATCGTTAACACTTTTTGAATAGCATAAAAGAAAGAGAGTAAGGGGGGGGGGGGGGGGTGTATAAGTGATTGCACCTTGATCAAATTTAATTGCGTCTCGTTTGCTGGTTGTTATCGTTCGTTCCGTTCGTTCGTTGAGTCAAGTCGAGTGCAAATGCGAATTAATGAACTCTGCTGCCTCCGTCAGGAGCAATTAAGCATCACTAAGAGTGTGGGGTAAGGGGTAAGGGGGGTAAGGGGGGTTGAATTTTCCAGATGGACTCTCTCTCGCTCTCTCGCACCTGTCAATTGCATAAGGTCAGAGACTAAATTCTCTCTCTCTGTTCATTTCTTAATCGTTTGTCACTAAATGTCTAATCTGTCAATCTTTTGTGTATAAATAGAACAGTAGAAATAAATAAAGAAATAAACAAAATAGAGGATAAGATATGTCACAAGACATTAAAAAAGAAAATAAATAAAAATGTCTTGTTTCTTATTAAATTCCTTTATCTATTTTGAGTTGATCTTTTTAAAAGAAAAAAAAAAAAGAAAATAAATAAATGTGATATGCTGTCACTACAGATTTTTTTTGTTTCGATAACACATTACCAACAAAAAAAAAAAAAATGGTAAATTGAAATTAAGTGGGTATATGGGAGCATTGGCGTAGCCAGAAATTTTTGATGGGGGGGGGGGGATCAATCAATTTTTTCAAAAATTTAAGATTATTTTAGGGTATTTATAAATCATTTTGGTTTGTTTTTTTAGCTAGAGTAAATTATTATATTTTACTTTCTCTTACCCTATGTGAAATATAATTTGTATTAAATATCTAGTCATGGCTTGGGTCCCATGGGGGAGGGGGGGGGGGGTTTAAACCCCCCAAACCCCCCCCCCCCCCTGGCTACGCCTATGTATGGGAGGGTAGTAAAAATGCTATCAGTTTTGCTCTAGTTTTTAGAGATTAAGCGGCTCTTACTTTTAATTTTTATATTTTTTTATGGCGTTACCCCTTAAAAATATGCGGATAGTTGAAAATACATAGAAATATAAAGTTTCCGCCCAATCGGAGGTGATTTAGTGGTAAAAAACACGGCTACAAGTTTAGAAATATCGAATTTTTTAAGTTTATTTTAACTTTGGATACCCCTAATAGAATTTTTACCACCCCTGAATGCAAAAAACATATATTTACGATATTCTATAGTTCTTTCGATTTCCAAAAATCATTTATTCAAACAAATCTGTTAGTTATTAACGAAATTATAAACAAAATAGTTATCAAAGTCAAGTAATTTTTTTTTTTTTTTTTTTTTTTTTTGGAATGGGTGCATAAGGTCCGAAGACCTATAATGACCAATAGTCACATGCAGCCAGGAAGAAAATAAAAACAAAAGGGGAACTCAACTGCGGGAACTGAAAAGACGCCTGTTGAGATTAGACTTGAAAGTCTGAAGATTGTAGGTTTTGGGGAAGATAGACGCGGGGAGATTGTTCCAATCACGCGACAAAGGAAGATTGGAATTGATTAGTTCTGTTAGTCGTGATCTGAACAGCATAGGGATGCTGGGACAATGCCTCCCTTGTGTTGCTTTGGGTGGGATAATTGATTTTAATTCGGCCGAGAATTGACCATGATAGTACCTCTAGAAGAGAGAGAGTGCAGACACGCTTCTTCTATGATCTAGTGACTGTAGGGATGCGGTGAGGGTAAATATAAGAAAATTTTAGGATAAATGCGTTAGAAGTTAGAGCTTTTCTTGGAAATATAGATATCGACTCAGCGGCACGGCCTAGTCTAGTGGAAATGCTGACGGCATCGCATGGCAGGGGCAGGGCCTAGTTCTAGTGGAAATAGACCTTTAAGCTCCAAACTAGGACACAACGAACCGATCCGAACAAACGAACAAGCTTCGACCAGCTTCGGCACGCAGCCGGCTTCACTGGCTGCCTGACTCGAGTCGTGACGGCATCACACTGTGGGCCCCCTTCTAGAAACTCGCATGCATAAACGCTCCCAGTCATAGGCGTAGCCACGGGGGGGGGGGATTTGGGGGTTCAAACCCCCCCCATTGGACCCAAGCCATGACCAGATATTTAAGTTCTATAATACAAAATACTTTTTCTCTCTATATATTTCATATATAGGGTAAGAGAAAGTAAGATATATATAATTTTCTATAGCTTAAAAAAAAAAGTAAATAAAACACAAAAAATTCGAGAAAATTCAGAATTTTTCAATTGAAAAGAATTGATTTTTGTTATGCTTTATAAAAAATTAAAGCCGCTTAAAATTGATTAAATCTCGCAAACGAAAAATAATAAAAAATTTTATATAAATAAATTTATTAATTTTTCTTAAAGAGATCTGAAATGGGACTCCGGTCAAGAGAAACAGAGAAACATTTTGGTATTTTAGGCCCATCTACATAAAATTTTAAGCGATTTGCATTTTTTATTGCATGATACGAGATGATTGAAAAATTGCGGCACTTAATTAAGAAAGGGCGGGCCCGAGCCACCACGAGGGGGATCCAGGGGGGGGAGAAATAATCCCAAACCCCCCCCATCAAAAATTTCTGGCTACGCCTATGCTCCCAGTGAATCCTCCTTAAGTCTAAGAAGAAAATCGACAATTCAAGATATCACCGTTGATACTTCAGATTTAACTTCGCAATATGATTATGTACATTTGAATACATTGTGCACGTTCCTTTCCCCATTTTCCTTGATAGCCCGATTTCCCAAGGGTGAGTGTATCAAAATTCCTAACATTCTCAAAAAATATAAATTTTTAGCAAGGACGGGTACAAAAAGGGGTAAAGGGTTATCATCCCCCTCCCCCAGGAGATTTAAGAAAAATTTTTAAACTCAACCTTTGAATCAGAGGATTGCATCCCGTTTTCTAATTCATAGTTAAAGGGGATTAGAGGTTTCTAAATTATATAGTTAATTTCTATATACACTACTGTAAGAGAGAGAAAATAAAATAAAAAAATAAATAAATCCTTTTAAAAATGTATTGATTTTCTTTAAATGGTTACCCATCCAAAAAGTTAAGCTTTAATTAAATTTCAATTCAAGAGAGCAGAGAAAAGAAAATATTTTATTCCAAAGTGAAAGAGAGAAAGAGAGAGAGATTTATCTCTTTATCAAGTCTTTCGACATATCAGATATATTAAGGGACCAAATGAAGAAATAAATCTACGTCATTGAAAATGGAATAAAAGGTTTAGAAAAAAATAAAAATAAATAACAGGAAAAAAAAAAAGAAAAGAGAAAAGGGGCCATGAAAGTATTACGCAAGCCACCCTTTTCCTTACGTATAACTTATATTTCATTTTTTTTTTTTCACCCCACCCCGCCATTTAGACTCCGGCTCTATTTATTAGTAGTGAAATTCAAATGAAATAATTTTTACTTTCTCTTACCTATGTATATATGTAATATATATATAGAGAGAAAGTATTGGATTCATGTCAAAAATTCGATGTCGAGATTTTGATGGATCTTTACGTTTTGAGGTCCCCTGAATCCAAAAAAGTGATTTTCGCGACATGGTCTGTCTGTCTGTGTGTCTGTGTGTCTGTGTGTGTTCAATTTTAAGCATGAAGGAATTGAGCTAGGAAGTTGAAATTTTATATTTAAGTTAGGCAGCCCCCGGGACCGGAAAAATAAGCTTTTAATCAAAATCGGCCAAAGGGTACTAGTACTTTACTGATGTACTTTTTCAGTTTTTTTCAATTTTCTCAAAATTCGCTCTAACGATTTTGATTAAAATTCAAAAATCAATTATTTTTTAGATGCTCTTTCAAATGTATATTCTAGTTTTGCCCTCAAAATTGTTTGAAGCACACTTTACTCTTGTGCTTCATAGGAAAGATAGGAGAAATGGTTGCCATGGTAACAAAATATAAATATTTTCCCATACTTATAAATTTTACATCTTGAATTTTAATATATCAGCGGAAACTAAATACATGTCGACACGAAAAATCTGGTGTGACAAGCACAGAACACAACTTTCGATTACCGAAGGTAAGAGAAAGTTGTGTGCTGTGCGACAGTCACACCAGATTTTTTTTCAAACTCTCGACCTCTAACAGGAAATGCTTTACCACAGACGCTAGATAACTCTTGAATAGCCTCAATTAAAAAGACCAGCAGAATGGAAACGCAATAAAATTCTTAACAAGATCATTGCAGTTAAGCAAGGCCAAGAACGGTGGAATCTCGGGTGGGTGGCCAAGATCAGCGTGTGGAACGTCCCCCGGCTGACATCGATACTACAAATTTAATTAATAAATGCAATTAACCCCTAAATGGCCTCAGCCTAAAGAGGTAAAATTTAAAAAAAAAAAATAATAATAATAATAAAATTTTTGAAATTATTTTAAACAAATGTTCCAAATAAGGAATTGAACAATTTTGTACACCTCAAGTTAATACTTTAAGTTAATGAGGAAAAAACTGATGTGACACTACGAGGATGGTCTGAAAAGTTTCCGAGCTAACCAAGATAAAAGATATTTTTTATCAAATGTTGTGCCCAAAAATTTTGAATATTTTATAATTAATAATTTAACATAACATTAATAAAGGAAATCTGACTGTATCAAATAAATGATGACGCATAGTCTAGACAAGAGAAAGATCCAATTCTTTCCCATCGATAATAAAAATTATTATCATCAATATCATATAGCACCTGGAAAGAAAAACAAAAGAGACTTCTCACGATATTCGAAACTGTCGAATTGCTAGAAGGCGATCACAAAGCAATATGAACTGTCGAGTTGCATCTCGACGTCAACAAAATTTATAAAGAATATGCATTTACCGTGGGACCCTATGTCCCCATCATCAATCAGGTCGCTATATAAGCTCCAGGTCGGAAAGAATAATCAGCATTGCCTCCCGACTCACGTACCATACAACATCTATATTTTATAACAGGGAGCATTGTCTCTCGACTCACACAACATAACTTACTATATCTTTATATATTACAACGAACGTGTATTTATACTTCATTATTAAAGTTTACAATAAAACTGTTATATTTTCAACTACCTCTTTTATTGAGTCAACCTGGTTCCAAGTAACCAAAGGAATACTTGGTGGTGGCGGCGATACCTACTACGACATTGAAGAACGTCTACAGCAACATCCAGACAACACAAATTTATTTTTATTTTCGTACATACCGTAAATACGGGCTACTTAGGCCCTAGGGTCCTTCTTTGCCCATAAAGCAAAATAAAATGAAACATTCTTTTGAGCGATTTGTGGCAGTATCTGAAATATTTTCGGTTGGTTACGCCTTACACTTAGCGAAAATATTTCAGTGCCACTGCCACAAATCTCTCAATAGAACGTGTTTTATTTTATTTTGCTTTAGGGCCAAAAGAAGGACCCTAGGGCCAAAGTAGCCCGTGTTTACGGTAATCTAGATGAAATGGGAGTAGCGCTAGTAGTGTGTATACTTACAAGGGGACTATGTAGAAAAATAAAAATAAATTTGATAAAAATGTCTTGTGCTGACATAAAAGTCTATATTTTGTATTGTAAATGGTATAAAATAATGTGCCTAGACCAGTGGTTCCCAACCTTTTTTGACCCATCGCCCCTTTCTGGAGGTTGGCTAACACCTATCGCCCCCCCCCCCCCCGCCCTTTACATTTTCATTGTATACCTAATTTTAATTTGAAGTAAAGTGTAAATAATAAAGCTGTTTTATTATTTTAAACAATTTTATTACCGTAGGCCTATATACAGGGCCGCAGACAGACTTGACAGGCCCCGGAGCTACTTAGTAATACTTAGTAATACCCCCCCCAAAAAAAAAAAAAAAAAAAAAAAAGTTTTTTTTTAGTAGGCCTATGTAAAAGGCTATTGTGGCCTTAATGCCAACAAATTTTTACACAGTTTTTGACACAACTTTTGAAATAGTTATTCATAGCTTACAATATTTATTTTAATAAAGTTATATAAAATTTTTTCAAAATTTCCTAAACAAAGAATTACAAAGTAATTTATCGAGGCCAGATCTGGACAGAGGATTTCCGGGGGAATCTGGGGATATGGAAAATTTTTTGAAAATTAGCCACTGAAATCTGCATTTTTAGCTATCAAGCTGAGTCGTGAAAAAGACTAAACTTGATTTGAGCTTAAATAGCCCGGGCCCTGAAGAAAAAAATTTCAAGAAAATGATTTTTTTAATTGAAATTTTAAGATTCGAGCTTAAAGAGCCCGAAGGCTCCCATGAAAAAAATTTCAAAAAAATGATTTTTTTAAATTGAAATTTAGAATTTGAGTTAAAAATGACGTTTCAATTCTAGATTGGAATTATCTTCAGACTATTTTATTTTTATGATAATATTTTGTCTTCTTCTATCCTGACCATCCTGTAAATAGGAGATTTTTCTCTTTGATTTTTATTTTTTCAAATTTTAGTAAATAATTTTTCTCCCTTTGAATACTCATCGCCCCCCCAATCGCCCTCCGCTTATTTATCGCCCCCCTGAAAACCCAAATCGCCCCCTTGGGGGCGATCGCCCCCAGGTTGGGAACCACTGGCCTAGACCCTCACACCTCAAGATGCCTATATTAACAAATATAGGTAAGCTCTCGGGCCTTGGTGTAGTTGCTAGCGTACTGGCCTTCTATAACGAGGATCGAGGGTTCGGATCCTAGGCAGACCGATGATTTTATTTAAGCCATTTGGATACCAAATCATAAAAAGTCTTATATGGCCTAAGTTGCCGAAAAGGCTCTGTATATGTGTGTGTGGGGGTGAGTGAGAAAAAAGTGTGAGTGTTTAAAATATAGATGAATATACAGGTAAGAAAAAGTAATAATATTTGTTTATTATAAGTTTTTGTTGGCCTCTAGAATAAGAAATGGAAATGAATTTGAAGATAAATATAATTTATAGAATGTATTATTTTTGCCATTACACTTAGTGCATGTTTCTATATCTCTCTCTAAAGAATTTAAAGAATAACATAGAAGCCGTGCCTTCTGGGGATAAAATGCATTTCAAACAAATAAAAGAAAAAATAAATAAAGTACTTTAAACATTTAAAAAAAAAAAAAAAAAAAAAAACTAAAATCGAAGTGAATAAAAAAAATAAAACTTTGGTAAAAACATTTTTCTGATAAACTTTTTCAATAGAACTCAATTTACAAAAAAAAAAAATGGTTCCCTCAAAAAATACATAAATAAACTGGTGTAGTCAACATAAAACTTTCCCTCTGAAGATGAGATGAATAGAAAAAAATTAACCTATAAAAGTTGTTATCCGGCATTTTATTTTCAAAGTTGTGCGCTATGTGGTCAGTTACACCAGATTTATTCTAAATTGAATCATTGTGACATATTACGGATGTTTAATATGTATACGAGCAAGTGATTAAAGAGATGTGTGGGGGGGGGGCAGGGGAGGGAATTACCACCTTCTCTATTTTGGACGACCTTCAAACAAACTATATAGTAGAAGTTATGGCAATTGGCAGCCAGTGAGTGAATGAGCTACTTGTCATGCTAATACTCTTGCCCTAAAGGTAAAGGCAAAGCATCCCTTCTCTCTCTCTCCCCCTCTCCCTCTCTCAGACAGACTGTTCCAGTCTCTAGGATAAACTTTTAATTGACTACTGCTGAAAACGAATTGGCCAATGAATATATATAATTATATATTGTACAACTTTTCCAATTCAAAAGAGAGAGGAAATTTATTTTCAATTTATATTATTTTTTTTATTATATAAATAGGCCTAGGTTAGGTTAGGTTGAAGTGGCCGTTCCCAGAGAGGAGGCCAATTAGGCCCTTTGTGATACCACGGTGTTTGAATTATTTGCGGCAACCTGGATTCGAACCCGAGCCGTGTTGAGACTTAGGACTCCGTAATCCTCAGCTTAGCCGGCTTAGCCATTGCCTCACGAATAAATAGGCCTAAATTTGTGACTAACAATTCGTTTAAATAAATAGCAGCTGATTTTGGGTCACAATTAATTCCTAAGTAATCCAGCTGGAATAACGTCAAGCCGTTTTGTATTTTTTATCAGGGCCGCACTAAGGAAAACTTGCGCCCGAAGCCAAGATTATAATTTGCGCCCCCCCTCCCTATCAAAAAAATAAATAAATAAATAAATAAATAATAATTTATTTATTTATTATTTAAAAAATTAGGTGTTAGCTGTGTCTTCTACACAGCCGGTGGCTTTTTAACGTGACAACGTCTTTTGCTTGATTTCAAAAAAATTTTTTTTTTCCTTACTTATATTTAAATATAAAGAGAGAAAGTATTGTTTTTATATTTTTTTACTAGTAGTTTGTTTTCATAAATAAACATGTTCAAACATTTTCATTGAAACAATATATGACAGGTGTGGCCAAACTTTTATCCATTAAGGGCGACTTATGCTTAAAAAATGAGGTTTTTCGAAAAAAAAATTAATTTTGGAGTTAAGTACTCTGGATTTTTTTATTTATTCTATTAGAGGTTATCTTTCTGCACTAAATGACATCTCATTTAGTCTGATCTGATTAGCCGTTCGGAATCTACGGGGGTTTAAAATTTCGAAAAACGAAATCCCGCCGAGTGCTCTCATGCGGTAAAATGACGTCATATCAAAAAAATGAAAAAATAACCTCTGGGCATTGGACCACTCTTTCTAAAACTATATTTAGATTTAATGTAGCTTTTATGGTCAAGTAGCTAGGCGTTGCACAAGTAGGGCTATTTTTCGATATTTTTTTGCCTAAAAAATGAAGTTTTTCGAGAAAAAAACCAATTTTGGAGTTAATTACTCGGGATTTTTTTATTTATTCTATTATAGGTTTTCTTTCTGCACCAAATGACATCTCATTTGGTCTGATCTGAATAGTCGTTCGGAATCTACAGGGGTTCAAACTTTCAAATTAGAATTTACCGCAGCGCGGTAAAATAAAATGATAGGAAAAAAATAAATGGTGCAATCTTTAGCTGAAAACTCATTCTTTCTAACCTATATTTCTCATAATTATACCTCTTAAGACAGAGGAGTTATTCAAGCCAATAAACTTTTTCGTGCAAGCCCCTCTAACATGCCACTATAGACACATGATTTGTAAGACGTTGTCACGTCAAAAATATATATATTTTATTATATATTTATGGCGCCCCTGGACCAATTCCAATGAGAGCGGGCGCTTTTGCGACTCTAGATAAATAATTCCTTCTAATAACAAAAGAAAATTTAATATTATTGTGATGTATTCAAAACACACTGAATCGACAACGATAAGGAATGATAACCAGCCTACGTGCTGCAAGACAAAAGTCTATAAATATAGGTCGCATGTCGCTCGACCGAGCTTTTTCAAATTGTCAACCAACAAATCCACATGTGATTTTCTACCAACCAAAATTGACTTTTCAAATGTACGAATTCACGACTCCAAATTTTGTAAAATTGTGTAATAAAAAATAAAAGTTTATTTTTTTTACGTAATTTCAAAACCCAATAATATAACTTTATTTTTAGATAAGTTTGTTATTTTTTGTCTTCACTACAATTATTATTATGAACAATACAATTTTTTTTTTGTAAAAATCCGGGGCCGTTGCCTCCTCGGCCCCCTCCCCACTGTTGCGGCACTGTTCTTTATAACCCCTTCCCCATTCCCTCTTTAAAATATTTTTGGGTACAGTCCTGATCACAACAAAATTTGCAACAAAAAATAAAATTTTAATTTAATTTTCTATTTGTCGACGTTTCGGTCTCGAATCACGACCTTCATCTCAAATATCAATTTCGCATTGTCAAGCTATGCCTTATTTTCTTCTGTTTTAAGGTAAATAATAACATGTCAAAGCAAAATTGATTTTTCTTTCTGATTATATTGTCCATAAAGTCTATTCAGAATAAAAAATTTAAAAATATCACAACATCGACCATAAATGTAGCGTTTATGTAAAGTTTGTAAGATCGACTCTTTTGGAAATCACCTCCCAGAGAGACCAAACCCCCAATTTAGGGGAGAGAGATTTAACTCAAATAATAATGTTTTTCTATTATTCATTTTGTTTAGATCTCCTAAAATTTATTAAATTTTGTAAGTTAATAATTAATAATTACAAATATAAAAAAAAAAGAATTGTCTGGTGTTTAGTACAAATAAATGGAATGAACTTTTTAAGATTGGAAAATGAATTTGTTGTTCGATGAACTGTAAATGTCTTTCAAACGAAACAACAACAACAACAACAAATAAGGCAAAGTACCATAGAAAAAGAACGGATGAATGAACAAAATCGATTGCATCTGGTTTTATATTTAAAAGAAAAAATATTCTTTCTTATTAATAATAAGAAGAAAAATTAAATCGGGTATGAAAGAAATGTTGGTACAAAGGTCTTATACAGTATGAAATTAAGGAAAATAAATTTTATAATATCAATATTCTGAGTTAAAAAAATACATTCCAAAATGCTATCTGATAATTTTTATTAACCAGAATGTCTAATAATATACTCCTCGTCAGAGGAGGAAATTAAAATAGCATATCTAACATTGGAGAAGAAATTTCTGACGTGCAATATCCGACATTTTGAAGGGTATGTGTTAAGGCAGAAAAAAGTCTTCAACACATAAAATTTAAATTTATTATAAAACAAAAAAAATATATATATACAATAACAAATAACAATTAAATAGGTTTTAATTAAGCTAGGTGTTTAGTTAACAAAGCAAAAGTGGTTATAAATACGCTTATAATGCGTATTAAGCATTAAGTAATTTACAGAGAAAAAATATATTTTTATTTAATTTCTTTTCTAACGTTCAAGAGTTCTTTATTAATTTTTAATAAGATTAATTAAATAAAAAGAAAACCAAGAGAGGTGAAATGAAATATAGAAAATTGGGTCTACTCATCGGACGACGGGAGACAGCAAGGCCGAGGGTCCACGTGGATTGAAGATCTCTTCTCGATGAATAGAGTCACCAAATTCAAAGGATGGAGACGGTTGAGTCTATTTATCAACCTTCCACAAACAAATAGATAAGCAGGATGCAATGCCGATATTCTGCAAGTTCGCCAGGGGTGACTTGTAGCCGACAGTGGAGAGCCCAAGAGATGATCGAGAATGTACGCGAGATGAGTGCAATTCAACGAAACAAACTGGAATGCGATGCAGGATGCAAAGCCGATATACCACAAGTTCGCCAGGGGGTGACTTGTGGTCGGCAGTGGAGAGCCCAGCGGTTCGAGAACGCACGCGAGATGAGCGCAACTCGACGAAACGTAAAGGAATGCGAGAAGAGCGGGAAGCACACCCGTGCAAAGCAACGAAGATGGCGAAGATAAGAAAAATAGAAGGCTCATTTAGAGGGTAAAAAAAATAAAAAGAAAATTTGACAATTTTAAATGTCACTAAAATAATATAAATATAAAATTCCCTAAATGTGGCGGAAGTTTTAAAACTGCCGTAACATACCGGGCCCCATGACCGAACGGTCATCAATAATTTGATGTTCGATATGGGTTAGGAGTAGATAGAATAATAGGATGGCGACGAGATGATACAATATCAGCTTGATCGATTCGACCACCAGCCTTAGAATATTTTGGTTGTCTATGAACGGTTTAAAATGAAATCGTTTGCTGATTTTCTCTAGTTGTTGATTGTTAGAGATTGTCTTAACCTCTGTTTTTCTCTTAACAAAACATAAGAGTTTTCTATTTTCTTCTTGGGGAGTAGAAAATGAAAAATTCAAGTTGTCAGAACATTGATCCCATTTTCGTCCCAGGATCATGGATTCTTGAAGTAGAATGTTTGAAGGTTGATTAGTATCGACCAACTTCTTTGATTTTAAAAATGTATAGATAGCCTCATTATTGGATTTCCATTTTTCAAATTGGAAACTTCCTTGATTGGCTGAATGAGATAAAAAATAGGATTCGGTACATTTTAGAAAAGTATCGATGTTAATTGTGCCCACAAGTTCGATATATTCATTCTTTTTGAGTGTATCGATTTGTAGTGTTTTCTGTTCACGATGATTGGGTTTTTTTCCAAAACGTCCTTCAAGAGATAACCAGACTTTTAGGGGGGTTCGGAAAGGAGTTCCCTAAAATCGGAGGTTTTTCTTCGAATGGTAATGATACCTCCACTCTTTGTGAGTCTAACATCTTAGATGTTTTCACCAATGATTTCTCAACTAGAGAAGGGGCAGCATTATTAGGAATTGATAGAGGTTTTTCTTGAGACCAATATCTTTCAAATGGGGGTACCAACGCAGGGTAAGTAATTTCAAGGAAATTAATTTTTGGATGGGTCCTAGGAATGGAAGATGGTCCAGAGCCTAGTAACAACCAACCGAGAGATGAATCAAACATACTGGGAGCGCCTTCAGGAGTAGGAAGTTTCTTCCCAGTAAATATCGTGCTGCAAAAGTCGACTCCTAAAATTCCATCGATTTGTGAGGGAATATGAAATTTAGGGTCAGCTAATTCTTGATCTTGTAAAAAGGTCATGTTAGAGATGTCGACTGGTGCAGAAGGAAGTTTAATGTTGAGATTTTCAACTACATAAAATTCTCCAGATATTCGTTCTTCCGTAAGATTATTTCTAGGTCGAATATCGGCATAAGTGGCATATTTTATTTCAGAGAGAGGTATAGCACCAACTCCAGTTAATTTTAAATTCGTGCGGACTAGTTTTAAATTAAGCTTCTTTGCAATTCTTGATGTAAGAAGTGAAATCTCACTGGCCGAGTCGATTAAAAACCGACCTTGAACCATTTCATTGTTTTTATTTAAAATAGAAACAATAGCAGTAGACAAAATAGGTACAGAAGTCTGAGGAAGATTTGTTTTTATATGAAAACTCTGTCTTGTCTCTTCTCCAGACGAGGTGGCAACACCTTCATCTTTCTTTGCAGCAAAGTGCAAAAGACTATGGTGGTTACCTTTACAGATCACACATTTTTCATGATTACAAACATTGATTGCGTGTTTGTAAGTTAAACATATCAAACATATATTGAATGAACGTATTTTCTCTGATCTTTCTTTTGGTGAAAGAGCTAAGAAAATAGGACATTTTATGACCGGGTGAGTCTGTTTACAGACCGGGCATAAATGTGTTAAACTAACACTTGGTTTATTGTCAGTATTAGACGTGTGAGAAGGAGTGTTTGCAACGAAACATTTCGACTCCTTTGAATTAATTCTTCTCAAAAGATTTCGATTTAAAATCATTTTTATTGATTTTATCATTCGAAGATGATTGAATTTTCTTAATCTCATTAGAGATTTGTGAGGTTGTTTTAAGAGTTTGAACGCGGGTACTCAAGTATTCGAGAAGTGACTCGTATTCAGGAACATTTTTCCCTGGGTTATTTAATAACCAGGGCTGAAGGGTGGTGGCATCACACCGCTTCATTAAGGCACGAAGAATTAATAAATTCCAACTCGAAGTATCAATGTTGTGAGATTGAATCTCGTTAAGAATATTCCTAGTTTCGACGACTAAGTTAAATATAGTTTCAGGTTCTCCTGATTCGGTATAGGGAAGATTAAAAAATCTATCCGCAAGAGTAAAAAGAATTTCCCGTTCATTATCATAATAAGAGGAAAGGGTATCAAGACAAATTTGGTAATTAAGATCAGTGATCTTATACGATTTAATCATGTCCGCGGCGGGACCTGTAACATGAGTTTTTAAAATTGACAATTTCCTGGCATCACCTAATGAAGTATCAGAATGTACCAGTGAATTAAATAAATCATAAAATGATTCCCAGTTTTCTATTTTTCCATCAAATGTGGGTAATTTAACAGAATGAAAGGAACTTGGTTTATAATTATTAATAATGACTGGTTTTACATCTTCCGATTTTATAGGAAGAGGTTTTGGAATTTGTGTAGTTAATTCCAATAGGAGAAGATCCAATTTTCCCAATTCAGTAAAATGAGGTTTGAGTTTATCAAATTGAAGAGTTGAGTTGCTCATAGCAGAAGATAGATCATCTAGTTCTTTACTATATGATTGAACTTTTTTGTGAAAACCATCAAATGAATTTATTTGAGATTTATCTAAAGTTTTAAAAAGATTTGCCATGCCTTGAATGTGTATCTCAAGACAGGCAAGTTTATTTTTAAGAGTATTTTCATCTAACTCTTGAGCGGCCATTTTTAATAAAAATGATATTTTTTATTTTAATAAAAATATAATAGTTAAAATTGTAGGTTGAATGTAAAATTTTATGAAAAGAAATTAAATATTTACATATTAATATAAAATATTTTATGAATATTATTTCTGAATGTTTTCACAAAATTATTTTTTTTTTAAGAATTATTTTTATTTTTTTATTTTAACAATTTTAGTCAAAAATTTAAAGAATATTTCTCTTTTTTATCAGAAGTTGACGGTACAAGATCACGTCGCAGGGTCACCATAAAATTTAAATAATATATGTTAAGGCAGAAAAAAAGTCTTCAACACATAAAATTTAAATTTATTATAAA
>JAKCPI010020471.1:0-20721 GCA_023213315.1 Euborellia annulipes | reverse complement strand
AATAATTAAAAATTTAAATGATATAACAATTTTTATTATTTTTATTTGAGATATTTAATTATTTTAATTGGTTTGTGAATTTATATTAATAATACCTATATTATAAAAACAGATTAATAATTTTAAAGAAGTGACTCTCGCCATTTTAATGTTTTTACAAATGTACTTGAATTTGAAAATAATTAGCTACCAAAAGGGGAACGTACTCCTGCAGAATAATATTAATATATTTTTAAAATATATTTTAAATTCAAAAAATGTGCCTTTATTTTGTTTAAAATAAGCATTTATTTTTTAGAAATAGTAATAAATTGATATCTCTGTATATATTGTCCATCGCTATATAGAGAAATATTCAGGAACTCTTGAAGTTGTGTATTCTATGAAGTGCTAAACAAATCCTCGGCAGACACTGATATTGAATACGTAGGTAATAATAATTTTTTCTTTTTATAATTAAGAAAAGGCGAGGTCCGCCGCAGGCGGCCGGAGCCAGGTTTGGGGTCCAGGGGGCCAGCCCCCCCTAGACGCGAAGCCCGCCGAAGGTGGGCGGCGCGGCTAGTGTTCATTCATGAAGTGACAGTCCATTGATTGGAACAAGTGGTAGTCCGAAGGGGCAATGTCTGGGCTATACGGGGGGTGGGATAATACTTCCCATCGAAGTGTTTCCAAGTATGTTTTGACTGGTCGTGCATCATGTGGACGGGCATTGTCGTGCAGCAATATCACCTTGTCGGGTCCCTCTTCGTATTGTGGCCGTTTTTTTCTTCAATGCTCGGCTCAAACGCATCAATTGTAGTCGGTAGCTGTGATGGTTTTGGAGTAGCTCATAATACACTACACCAACCTGATCCCACCATATACAGAGCATAAGCTTTGATCCATGGATATTTGGCTTTGCCGTTGATGTTTAGTCATAGGGGTATCCATTTTTCGCCACCAGTCACGATACGGATGCAGAAAGACTTCCTTTTTTGCCGTTGGAGCAGTTGCTCGCATGTGAAAAAATGCCGTACAACATCTCTTGGTTTCAATTAGTATGGCACCCAAATTCCTTGCTCAATATTAATAAATAAACACCCCTAAATGGCCTCAGAAGCCGAAAAGGGTTAAAAAAGAAAGTATTATATACACAGGAATCTAATTGAAGGCGATTTATTGCCGAAAAATAGAGGTGAAGGTTAAAACATTCGCATGTCACATGTGCAAATTCATCTTTTTGGGGACATGGGAAACCTCAAAATAGGATTAAATACAAGAAAAAAAAAAGAAGACGTAAACTTCCAGGAGGTCCCATGTGGATAGCCAACCAGCCAAGGCATCTGCATTTCTTGGAAACATAAAGCGTTATTCCGAAATTTCTTTTTCTTTTTTTTCAACTCAACGCGCGCAGTAAAAGATGAATATTGAATGCCTTTTAGTTGAGGTGTCTAATTAGTTTCTTTACGTTTTATTGTTTTGCCAAAATTAACCCCGGCTCTCTTGTCGCATTACAAAAAAGAAAGGGGGGAGGGGGTCAATGACTCGGTAGGGCTTGGATGCCGCCATTAAATGCACTCCAGACAACAACAACAACAACAACAACAACAGACGACAACCGAATTATCCATGGCCCAAGCGTTGCACTTTATACACAGTACATAAAAGAGGATTTTCATTTAATAAACAAAAGTCATTTCCTCATATCAAATTTTTGACATTATTACTTTCTCTCTTACCCTATATGGACCCTCTTACGCATTAGTGTGTCAAAGACCAAACATCGAGTTTTGAGAAAATTAACATTAAAGTTTTTGTTTTCATTGGATTATATATAATTTTTTTTTTGTCAATTATGTGCAAGTAACATCAAATATAAATTTTTTTAGGACATATTTCATAAAAAATATTATTAATTTGAAACAATATTCCGTGCTTAACTCAATTTTTAATTTTTTTTGGCGCTTGACACACTAATGCGTAACAGGGTCCATATATGAAATATATATAGAGAGAGAGAGAAAGTATTGGTTTCATGTCAAAAATTCGATGTCGAGATTTTCAAAAAAGCTTTTGAACAAAATCAAGCAAAAATACTGGTACTTTATCGATGTACTTTTTTTTAGTATTTTCTTTTTTTTTTTTTGATTTTCTCAAAATTCGCTCCACCAAAAATTGTTTAAATTTCAAAATAAATTATTTTTTAGATACTCTTTTAAAAGTATATCAGTACAATGTTTGGTGAAAATTTGTTTGAAGTAGGCTTGCACTTTACTGATGTATTTCAGATTTTTCCAATTCATTTTCATGTTAAATCCCCATATAGTGGATTTGCATGTTAATATTCAAGGGATGATGAATAGGTAGCCAACAAAAAACAAAAATTTTTAATTTTCTGTGTCGAAGTTTCGAGCGCTCATCATCAGGACAGATAGAAAAGTCATGCTTAGATTGAAATAGCTTGTCTTATAAAGATATACAAATAAATACTGATGATACATCAAAATAATATGAATATCTATAAAACAACAACTGGAGATAACAGAGGATTCCACAAAAAATTGCACAATTACAAGATCGGATTTTCCAAAATCTGGCGTGACTGTCGTACAGCACACAACTTTCTCTTACCTTCGGTAATCGAAAGTTGTGTTCTGTGCTTGTCACGCCAGATTTATTGTGTCGAGATATATTTAGTTTCCGCCAATATATAAATTATATTAGAATTTAAGATGTCAAATTAATAAACATGGGAAAATATTTATATTTTGTTACCATATCAACCATTTCTCCTCTTTCCAATGAATCACAAGAGTAAAGTGTGATTTAAACAATTTTGAGAGCAAAACGAGAATATACATTTGAAAGAGCATCTAAAAAATAATTGATTTTTGAATTTTAATCAAAATCTTTAGAGCGAATTTTGAGAAAAACGAAAAAAAACTGAAAAAGTACATCAGTAAAGTACTAGTACTATTTGGCTGATTTTGATTAAAAACTTATTTTCCCGGTCCCGGGGGTGTTTAAGTTAAATATAGAATTTCAACCTCGTAGGTCAATTCCTTCATGCTTAAAATTGAACACACACACTCACACACACACACAGACAGACAGACAGACAGACCATGTCGCGAAAACCACTTTTTTGGATTCAGGGGACCTCAAAACGTGAAGATCCATCAAAATCTCGACATCGCATTTTTGACATGAACCAATACTTTCTCTCTATATATATTAACATATATATAGAGGTAAGAGAAAGTAAAAGTGAGCAAGAATAAATTTGATGCATTTGCTCGCTTAAAGCGAACAAGGGGGTCCAGGGGGCGCAGACCCCTGGCAAAAGTTAAAGCCCGCCTTTGGCGGCAGAGGTATATTTATTTTGAATATACGGCTAGAAAGAATGGTCCTTTATCTAAAGATTTCACCATTTATTTTTTTTTTTTTTTTTATTTTACCACGTGAGAGCGCGGGGCGGGAAATTCTTATTTCAAGGTTTAAACCATTGTAGATTCCGAACTGCTAATCACATCAGACTAAATTTGATGTCAATTTGTGCAGAAGGACAAACTCTAATTGACAATATAAAAAAAAAAAATTGCGATCTTTTTCATCAACTCGGGTCTCTGAGAGTGAGCCCTTAAAAAACAAAGTCATTCATAAATAATTATTCTGTTTGTTTTGTATGTAGGTGCACCAACCCCCTCGTGAGTCGGATAAAGAGTCGCTGGTATCCGAGGCGTCGGCGACACCAACCCCGGGCGGAGTAGTCAGCTCCTGTACGGGATTATCGCAATCCGATTTATCCTCCTGCGGCAGTGACGGCGATGGCGGCGGCGGCGGCGGAGGCGGCGGTGGTGGTGGTGGTGGTCGTGCCTCCGGCTACGGTTATGGAACACAATGTGCTTATGACCATGGGCCTTACGGCTATCAACGTTATCACGGTTATGACGTAGATGATGGTCATAGGCCGATCAGTTCAGCGTTAATAGTTGGCACGGTGACCGCGCCGCCGAGTGACGACGAGGCTCTCCTGCTCGAGGAACAACGTCGTCTTGGCAATGGCAATGTCGCCATCGAGCCTGTCACCAGCTAGAGACACTCTCCCGCCCTCTCCGGCGGTTTTTTCTCTTATTCCTTAGACTGAACAAAACAAAAACAGCAGATGACTCGAAATGGAACTTTATAATTTTATTTTGGGCTTTTAAACCCGGGATCTCTAGATTTATAATAAAAAAATGTAAATATTAAAAATAAATTTCCTTTCTTCATTCTCTATAAATTTTTCTCTCACTTATTTTAGATCTTAGAAAGCATAGAGTAAGAGTTTGTCTTTTTAAAAAGATGCATAGCCGAAGAAAGGAAATTTATTCTCTGTTCCATTTTATTTTCAATCTAGTCCAATTTAAAGAGATCAATTTGCAATTGTG
The DNA here is from genome assembly GCA_023213315.1 of Euborellia annulipes. Lineage (NCBI taxonomy): Eukaryota > Metazoa > Arthropoda > Insecta > Dermaptera > Anisolabididae > Euborellia > Euborellia annulipes. The sequence goes on along the minus strand of JAKCPI010020471.1, from coordinate 16,312 downwards.
TCATTTAGTAAATCAACATGGGTTCGGTTCTCAATAAGGTGCACGTCTCGAAAAACCGTTAGAACACGATTCACTACAGAGTTACTCTAGGCGGCAAGAGATGGCGTTAGTGCTCCCGATAGGAATACAAGCATTTTATTCCATTTCATTTGAAAGATTCCAGCTAATTAATTAAGGGTATAAAATTAATTATTTTTTAACACAATGATTACTAATTTAATTATCTATAAGATATAGAGCGGATTTTTTTAAATATCTTTTATTTAATGCGATTAATCTAAAAAAAAAATTATTTTTTTGAAAATCAAAAAAAGGGCTTCTATAAGTTGTAGATATTTTAAATAGCTTTAATTTTAAAAACATGAATCCAATACTTTCTCTCTATATATATATTACATATATACATAGGTAAGAGAAAGTAAAAATTTGAGGTCGCTAGCTTCAAAATTAGCACCCCGAGACGCGCACCTTAAGGCATACGGGATGGCACAATTAGAGCACAATCTCTACCAAGTACCAATTTCCTTCAAACAGGTAGTTAGAGTATGGCAACCGAAACGTTGTCACTTGTATTTTTGAAATTTAACATAGTGGAAGTGGAAGATATGGGGCCATCAAAGGGGACAAATAAATAAATAAATAAATAAATAAAAAGCAACCAAGGAACTTTGAAAATGCATATCCAAATGAATATTTCACTCCACCCCCTCCCCCTTTCTATATCTCTTAGCTTACATACTCTAACTGTTAGAAACAAGAATAGCGAAGCTGAAATTATATTTCCAATACTTGAATTATAAGGAATAGTTACGAGTTTTCTGGCAAACAAAAAAAACGAAACTTTTGATGAAATTTCATTTAACTCTTCTAAATATTATTTTTAAGTTTCTCTGAGCGCCCAAGGCGTTTGTTTTAATTAGCAATAAAATAAAGAGAGAGGCAAGTGCGACTTACAAGTTGAACAAGACCGCAGGCGAGGGTTTATATGGGACAAGCTTTAAAAGGGATTCATTTTTGTTTTATTTCAAATTTATATAAAAAAAAACAGACTTTTTTCTTATTCACACTCACACTCATGCACACAGTCTTTTCGGCAACTTAGGCCATATAAGACTTTACACGATAACCGTTATTATGAATATATAAACTTATATATTGGGGTCCAGGCATTCTTATTTAAACCATTTGGTATCCAAATGGCCTAAATAAAATAATTAGGGTCCGATCGAAACAAGATTTTCAGCCGAAACCGTAATCGAAACAGAAACTTGTATTTCCTATACAAAATTCATATCATTTTACCTTTTTTTTTTTTTTTTTTTAAACTTTTCCCTAACAAAACGAAATTTTTCCGCCCCGCGGAAAATTTTCAGGTTTTATCAGGTTTCGACCGGCCGAAAAGTTCGGCTAGTTTTTGGCCGAAACCAGGATTTTTGGCCGGAACTGGCCGAAACCGAATATTCGATCGGTTCCTAAAATTAATCCGTGGACCCGCGACTCTTGGTATAGAAGACAGGCGCGCTACCAACTACACCAAGCCCGAGGGCTTTATTTAAATGAAATAGTATTAGAAAATAAAAAGTTAATCAAAATTTTTAAACCTTATGGGTGAGTTATAAAATTCTTAAGTATGCTTTTTATGAAAGACAGCAATTTCATATGATTTCAGCAAATTTCTTTATTAATTTTAAACTGGTAACCGTTGGCTCTAGTTGAAACATTATGCTTTAATAGGAGAATTAAATTTAAGTTCCCAAGGTTTTGTGTTTCAATAATATATTTGATATTAACACTTTATACGTTTTTCGACACCATATGTGTCATCTTCAGAAGCGAATTACATATTACAGTATGTAATTCGCTTCTGAAGATGACACATATGGTGTCGAAATGCATCAGGTGTTAATATCAAATTAATATATTATTGAAACACAAAACCTTGGGAACTTAAATTTAATTCTCCTATTAAAATTTCTTTATGATTAGTAGAAAAATATAAAACACTATAGGATATATGATATCGTAATAGATTTCGGGCGGGATTTGATAAAAATGTTGCAAATGCCTTTTACCTGGTATAAAAAAAAAATTATTTTCTCTTTTTAAAGGAAATAAAAACATTTTGAAGAAGTTGTCGAAAAAAGAGCTTCGTTACTTGAATGAATTCGTCATTAGTATTGTATGTAAAATACAGGCCAGAAAAACCTTCCTTTACTTATTATATTATATATAAAAGCAAAAATAAATCCTTCTGCTGTTTTTATTATTATATTATTATAAATTTAGGAATAAAATAAAAAGCTGCCGGATTGCCAAGTGAAGAGAAAAAAAAAAAACTTTGACTCGGTGACGTCACTTGTTTAGTGTTTTGACGATCATTTTTAAAATAATTTATTTATTTAAAATAAGCAAACTATGGCAAAATAAATAAATAAGTGCCAAACTTTTATAATAATAAATAAATATATTTTAAACAAAGAAAAAAATAAATAAATGAATCAAAAGGGATTAGAGAAATTTATTTAAATAATAATAATAATAATATTAATACTTATAATAATAAATAATGAAAATTAAAATAATGTTAAATCCAGTCAACACAAAAAAGAAAAAAATTGTCAGATGTCGTGACGTGACGTATAATCGATTCCACTTAAGTGGGCCTTTAGTGTACAGGCCACTCTGAATGAATGATAAAGAATTAAAAAAAAAGGATTTTTGATCAGCTAGAAATATTTTTTTTTTAACAGGTAGAGGTCACGCTTCTCCCAACTCCAAAATGGTCTGACTAAAAACGTTTGTTCAATAATAGATTTGATTAAGGCAAAGTCAAAAAAAAGACGTATGTGTTAAGGCAGAAAAAAAGTCTTCAACACATAAAATTTAAATTTATTATAAAACAAAAAAAAATATATATATACAATAACAAATAACAATTAAATAGTTTTTAATTAAGCTAGGTGTTTAGTTAACAAAGCAAAAGTGGTTATAATTACGCTTATAATGCGTATTAAGCATTAAATATTATACAGAGAAAAAATATTTTTTATTTAATTTCTTTTCTAACGTTCAAGAGTTCTTTTATTAATTTTTTTTTTAATATGGTTAATTAAATAAAAGTAAACCAAAGAGAGGTGAAATGAAATATAGAAAATTGGGTCTACTCATCGGACGACGGGAGACAGCAAGGCCGAGGGTCCACGTGGATTGAAGATCTCTTCTCGATGAATAGAGTCACCAAATTCAAAGGATGGAGACGGTTGAGTCTATTTATCAACCTTCCACAAACAAATAGATAAGCAGGATGCAATGCCGATATTCTGCAAGTTCGCCAGGGGTGACTTGTAGCCGACAGTGGAGAGCCCAAGAGATGATCGAGAATGCACGCGAGATGAGCGCAATTCAACGAAACAAACTGGAATACGATGCAGGATGCAAAGCCGATATACCACAAGTTCGCCAGGGGTGACTTGTGGTCGGCAGTGGAGAGCCCAGAGGTTCGAGAACGCACGCGAGATGAGCGCAACGCGACGAAACGTAAAGGAATGCGAGAAGAGCGGGAAGCACACCCGTGCAAAGCAACGAAGATGGCGAAGATAAGAAAAATAGAAGGCTCATTTCGAGGGTAAAAAAAATAAAAAGAAAATTTGAAAAATTTAAATGTCACTAAAATAATATAAATATAAAATTCCCTAAATGTGGCGGAAGTTTTAAAAACTGCCGTAACATACCGGGCCCCATGACCGAACGGTCATCAATAGTTTGATGTTCGATATGGGTTAGGAATAGATAGAATAATAGGATGGCGACGAGATGATACAATAGCGGCTCGATCGATTCAATCACCATCTGTAGAATATTTTGGTTGTCTATGAACGGTTTAAAATGAAATCGTTTGCTGGTTTTCTCTAGTTGTTGATTGTTAGAGATTGTCTTAAACTCTGTTTTTTTCTTAACAAAGCATAAAAGTTTTCGATTTTCTTCTTGGAGAGTAGAAAATGAAAAATTTAAGTTGTTAGAACATTGATCCCATTTTCGTCCCAGGATCATGGATTCTTGAAGTAGAATGTTTGAAGGTTGATTAGTATCGACCAACTTCTTTGATTTTAATAATGTATGGATAGCCTCATTATTGGATTTCCATTTTTCAAATTGGAAACTTCCTTGATTGGCTGAATAAGATAAAAAATAGGATTCGGTACATTTTAGAAAAGTATCGATGTTAATTGTGCCCACAAGTTCGATATATTCATTCTTTTTGAGTGTATCGATTTGTAGTGTTTTCTGTTCACGATGATTGGGTTTTTTTCCAAAACGTCCTTCAAGAGATAACCAGACTTTTAGGGGGTTCGGAAAGGAGTTCCCTAAAATCGGAGGTTTTTCTTCGAATGGTAATGATACCTCCACTCTTTGTGAGTCTAACATCTTAGTTGTTTTCACCAATGATTTCTCAACTAGAGAAGGGGCAGCATTATTAGGAATTGATAGAGGTTTTTCTTGAGACCAATATCTTTCGAATGGGGGTACCAACGCAGGGTAAGTAATTTCAAGGAAATTAATTTTTGGATGGGTCCTAGGAATGGAAGATGGTCCAGAGCCTAGTAACAACCAACCAAGAGATGAATCAAACATACTGGGAGCGCCTTCAGGAGTAGGAAGTTTCTTCCCAGTAAATATCGTGCTGCAAAAGTCGACTCCTAAAATTCCATCGATTTGTGAGGGAATATGAAATTTAGGGTCAGCTAATTCTTGATCTTGTAAAAAGGCCATGTTAGAGATGTCGACTGGTGCAGAAGGAAGTTTAATGTTGAGATTTTCAACTACATAAAATTCTCCAGATATTCGTTCTTCCGAAAGATTATTTCTAGATCGAATATCGGCATAAGTGGCATATTTTATTTCAGAGAGAGGTATAGCACCAACTCCAGTTAATTTTAAATTCGTGCGGACTAGTTTTAAATTAAGCTTCTTTGCAATTCTTGATGTAAGAAGTGAAATCTCACTGGCCGAGTCGATTAAAAACCGACCTTGAACCATTTCATTGTTCTTATTTAAAATAGAAACAATGGCGGTAGACAAAATAGGTACAGTAGTCTGAGGAAGATTAGTTTGAATATGAAAACTCTGTCTTGTCTCTTCTCCAGACGAGGTGGCAACACCTTCATCTTTCTTTGCAGCAAAGTGCAAAAGACTATGGTGGTTACCTTTACAGGTCACACATTTTTCATGTTTACAAACATTGATTGCGTGTTTGTAAGTTAAACATATCAAACATATATTGAATGAACGTATTTTCTCTGATCTTTCTTTTGGTGAAAGAGCTAAGAAAATAGGACATTTTATGACCGGGTGAGTCTGTTTACAGACCGGGCATAAATGTGTTAAACTAACACTTGGTTTATTGTCAGTATTAGACGTGTGAGAAGGAGTGTTTGCAACGAAACATTTCGACTCCTTTGAATTCTTCTCAAAAGATTTCGATTTAAAATCATTTTTATTGATTTTATCATTCGAAGATGATTGAATTTTCTTAATCTCATTAGAGATTTGTGAGGTTGTTTTAAGAGTTTGAACGCGGGTATTCAAGTATTCGAGAAGTGACTCGTATTCAGGAACATTTTTCCCTGGGTTATTTAATAACCAGGGCTGAAGGGTGGTGGCATCACACCGCTTCATTAAGGCACGAAGAATTAATAAATTCCAACTCGAAGTATCAATGTTGTGAGATTGAATCTCGTTAAGAATATTCCTAGTTTCAACGACTAAGTTAAATATAGTTTCAGGTTCTCCTGATTCGGTATAGGGAAGATTAAAAAATCTATCCGCAAGAGTAAAAAGAATTTCCCGTTCATTATCATAATAAGAGGAAAGGGTATCAAGACAAATTTGGTAATTAAGATCAGTGATCTTATACGATTTAATCATGTCCGCAGCGGGACCTGTGACATGAGTTTTTAAAATTGACAATTTCCTGGCATCACCTAATGAAGTATCAGAATGTACCAGTGAATTAAATAAATCGTAGAATGATTCCCAGTTTTCTATTTTTCCATCAAATGTGGGTAATTTAACAGAATGAAAGGAACTTGGTTTATAATTATTAATAATGACTGGTTTTTCATCTTCCGATTTTATAGGAAGAGGTTTTGGAATTTGTGTAGTTAATTCCAATAGGAGAAGATCCAATTTTCCCAATTCAGTAAAATGAGGTTTGAGTTTATCAAATTGAAGAGTTGAGTTGCTCATAGCAGAAGATAGATCATCTAGTTCTTTACTATATGATTGAACTTTTTTGTGAAAACCATCAAATGAATTTATTTGAGATTTATCTAAAGTTTTAAAAAGATTTGCCATGCCTTGAATGTGTATTTCAAGACAGGCAAGTTTATTTTTAAGAGTATTTTCATCTAACTCTTGAGCGGCCATTTTTAATAAAAACGATTTATTTTATTTTAATAAAAATATAATAGTTAAAATTGTAGGTTGAATGTAATATTTTATGAAAAGAAATTAAATATTTACATATTAATATAAAATATTTTATGAATATTATTTCTGAATATTTTCACAAAATTATTTTTTTTTTTTTTTTATTTTAACAATTTTAGTCAAAAATTTAAAGAATATTTCTCTTTTTATCAGAAGTTGACGGTACAAGATCACGTCGCAGGGTCACCATAAAATTTAAATAATATATGTTAAGGCAGAAAAAAAGTCTTCAACACATAAAATTTAAATTTATTATAAAACAAAAAAAATATATATATACAATAACAAATAACAATTAAATAGTTTTTAATTAAGCTAGGTGTTTAGTTAACAAAGCAAAAGTGGTTATAATTACGCTTATAATGCGTATTAAGCATTAAATATTATACAGAGAAAAAAATATATTTTTATTTAATTTCTTTTCTAACGTTCAAGAGTTTTTTTATTAATTTTTTTTTAATATGGTTAATTAAATAAAAGTAAACCAAAGAGAGGTGAAATGAAATATAGAAAATTGGGTCTACTCATCGGACGACGGGAGACAGCAAGGCCGAGGGTCCACGTGGATTGAAGATCTCTTCTCGATGAATAGAGTCACCAAATTCAAAGGATGGAGACGGTTGAGTCTATTTATCAACCTTCCACAAACAAATAGATAAGCAGGATGCAATGCCGATATTCTGCAAGTTCGCCAGGGGTGACTTGTAGCCGACAGTGGAGAGCCCAAGAGATGATCGAGAATGCACGCGAGATGAGTGCAATTCAACGAAACAAACTGGAATACGATGCAGGATGCAAAGCCGATATACCACAAGTTCGCCAGGGGTGACTTGTGGTCGGCAGTGGAGAGCCCAGAGGTTCGAGAACGCACGCGAGATGAGCGCAACTCGACGAAACGTAAAGGAATGCGAGAAGAGCGGGAAGCACACCCGTGCAAAGCAACGAAGATGGCGAAGATAAGAAAAATAGAAGGCTCATTTCGAGGGTAAAAAAAAATAAAAAGAAAATTTGAAAAATTTAAATGTCACTAAAATAATATAAATATAAAATTCCCTAAATGTGGCGGAAGTTTTAAAAACTGCCGTAACAGTATGCATCCAAAAATATTTCTTTTATTAGTCCGTTGACTGACGTTTCGGCCACTGGTCTTTTTCATCTTCAGAATAATTGAAAATTACAATTGAGTGCTCCGTTCATACGAATGTGCCTCCAGCTCTGAAGATGACAAAGACCAGTGGCCAAACGTCAGTCAACGGCATAATAAAAGAAATATTTTTGGCTGGTTATAACAAGCGGCTGACAAGAGAAAGATTTTTCATTAAACTTGGATACTCTCGAGAGAGAAATGAAAAGTCAACTGCATAGATCGTATCCAAGGGCGGATACAGGGGGGGTAAAGGCGAAGTACCCCCCCCCCGCAGATTTGAAAAAATACTTTTTTTTTTTATTTATTTTTAATGTAAAATTTTAAAAATTAATATTTAAAAATTCGATTTGTATTAAATACAATTCCACGAGAGGGAATATTCCGCGGACGGCACACGAAAAAATTTTGGTTCCGCCGGCGGCAAAAGATTTCGTGTCCGGAAAATTTTTGGTTTCGCGAAAAAAGAAATTTTTCGCAGAAAAATTTTCCGAGATTACCCCCCCCCCCCGCCAGAAACACCTCTGGATCCGCCCTTGATCGTATCCCCTTATAGATGACGATCCTATAGCACTCGTGCCTAAAGGTGGCACGTTATCAATTTTCAAAATGTATACTCATTTTTATAATAGAAAATGCAAAATTTGAAAAATTTATCGTTTGTCAATTTACTGTAGATACTGAGAATGTAGTGATAAGTAGAGAGCGGAAAAAAGTCGCCTTTAAAGTCTATTATTTTTACCCAAAAAGTCTGTTTTTTGGCAAAAAAGTCGCTGTCAATTTTAAAATATGAGAAAGTAAAAAAAAATAGCGAACTTATCTATCGATAACCAGAATATGGCAGAATAATAAATCAGTGGAGATATCTAAGAAAATCTGGAAAAGTCTCAAAATTGACAAAAGTTGAAAAACTTTTTCCGCTCTCTAGTGATAAGTCATTTGGGTGGCCTATCTTCCAGCAAACATTCAGGAATGAAAAACTGTAAAATGGAATGTATGAAGTAGTCTGGTAAATAATTCAAAGCACCAGTTTTTTCGCTCTATTCAATTTATTGAGCCGGCGAGATAGAATAAAGGCAATTCGCCCGCCGCGAGACCCTGGTTCGAGTCCAGGGGCGCAATTTTGCCCAATCATAAACACAAATTCAACTCGCAAATTTTTATTGGCTGGCTAATGAACAGTCTATTTGAGTGAAAATTACATCTTTTTCAAAAAGAGATCTACCTAGTTACTATTTAATTTATTTAATTTGATTGATAGCCAATTCAAGTGAAGCTGTTGTCGCATGAGATTGGTGGCGAACCTTTGACCTCAAGTGGCAAGGATTCTACCACTGTGCTACTGTTCAGAGTCGGAAAGCGAATCCCAGCCAAGTAGTACAAGAAGCGAGACCTCTAACTCTGATCTACGACCCAGAGGCGCTGAGAATGCGTTAAAAAAACAGCTGCTTTTAGTCACAAAACAAATTTCTTTGCTTTTTTTTAGCAATTTTCAAAGAAATTAATTTTAAAAAAAGTTATTTGAAATTGATTTTTGGTTCTTCAAACACTAAAAAAATTTAGAGGGATTTTCTAAACACAACTAGTAATAATATACCAGTCCGGGGCGTACCGAGACAGTTGGGGGCCTATATACCCGAACCGGGCCGAACCCGCGACCCTTGCTATAGAAGGCCAACACGCTTGCTACTACACCACGGCCCGAGGGCAAGTAAAAAGTTATTATGCAAATTAATCCGATAAGAGACAAAGCCCTAAATGAATTAACTGACAAGGAGAGTACACGGTTGACTCGTCACCGATTTTGATCTCCTTTTATCTGGTGAATCTATACTGAAAAATATTTGTATCCTGATCGAACTTTTCGTCCAATGCGCCCTGTAACAATTTTTTTTTCTCATCTGAAATTTTAAAATCTGAATAGGATTGTTATAAGGCTCAAAGAAAAGCATATCAACAACAACAACTATTAGTGTAACGGGTAGAGGAGGTTAGTAATCCAGGAATCCCAAGTTCAAAACTTGGGTTGTCATTTTTTTTTTTTTTTTGTATTATTTATTATATAAAAAATAAATATTATATTATATTATAAAAATATTTTATTTATATTTGCGACATATTTATTACATATTTATACAGAAAACAATGAATATTATACAATCAATTAGATATATAAATGAATAATTCAGGGGCGTATATAAGGGGAGGTCGAGGGGCCGAGGGCATATACCCTACATATATGGAATATAGAGCCAATAATGGGTGCTCCCCCCCCCCCGAAATGTTTGCGCAACCCCATAGCGCGAAAATGTTGGCTCCACAAAAAGAGGAAATGTTCCGCGAACGGCACATGAAGAACATTTGGTTTCGCTGGTGGCAAAAACTTTGCGTCTCTAAAAAAAAGGTAATATTTTTCGGACATATATACAATATATCTAATTGATTGTATAATATTCATTGTATTCTGTATAAATATGTAATAAATATGTCGCAAATATAAATAAAATATTTTTATAATATAATATAATATTTATTTTTTTATATAATAAATAATACTAAAAAAAAAAAAATGACAACCCAAGTTTTGAACTTGGGATTCCTGGATTACTAACGCTACTCCTCTACCCGTTACGCTATCAGTTGTTGTTGTTGATATGCTTTCTTTGAGCCTTACGACTAATCCTATTCAAATTTTAAAAATTTCAGATGAAAAAAAAATTGTTTACAGGGCAGTTGATCAGGATACAAATATTTTTCAGTATAGATTCACCAGATAAAAGGAGGCCAAAATCGGCGACGAGCCAACCGTGTACTCTCCTTGTGAGGATATTTCTTATATCATTACGGCAAAAGAATGAGTTTTTATGGGGAGAGAGCTGATCACGAGTCCTTTTGTTTTAATTTCTTGATTGCAGAATGTCAAAAGAAAAAAAAATATAGGTAGGTCTATTTAATATTTATTTGAGAAAAATTGCATAATTTGGGAGTCCATCTTTTGATCACCTGATGACGAACTATCCAAGGTTCGACTCCCGGCTGAGGCAATTTTTTTAATAAAGGCCCAGGAATCGATTGTGTGATAAAAGAGAAAGTTTTTATTTAATTTGTTAGTTATAAGAAGATGAATTGGTTGAGTTGAGTCTGTGATATGAATCGGTTAACGTTTTGACCAGAGGGAACTTTTTCTTTCGGTTCCATGACCAATTTGGGAGCCGCTTATGACGAATTATGACCAAAATACGAATGTGTGTGTGCTGGCTGGGATATTTATAAAAGTGAGAAAAGGAAAGGGCTGAAGTGTTTCGGCCCTTTCCTTTATTTAAAGACTGCCCACTTAAAATTAACAAATAAATAAATAAATATTGTTTTATGTTATCAACACAAATCATATATGGAAAATAACAATTGAAAGTATGAATTGCCATTTTAAGCACAAGAAAGAGAAAAGAGAGCGAGGACTAGCTGCGTGGCCAGACAAAGGTGTATTTGAGATCTCTATTTGGTAATGTCAAAAAAAGAAAGAAAGAAAATATTAGCATGTCATTTGACCATAAACATTAGAAAAGTTTAGCTAACGACTTATGTTTTTTTAAAGATATATTTGAGCAACGATACAGACAAAAAATACCTCAGCTCCGATGGGCCCGGCCCTCTCAGAGACAAATTTTCATTATTTTTTTATTGCAAATTTTTCCGTTTTCACCTGAGCCCCGAGGGGCCCGACTCTCTACAATTTTCGTTAAATTTTTTTTTTTATTTTATTCAAAAATTGCTTATATATTTATACATTTCATTTTTTTTTTTTTTTTTTTTTTTTATTTCTTTTATTTATGCGACGCACTTGTTCAAACAAAAATATAGATACTATTGCCCATATAGCCGTATATATGTATAGAATTGAAAGATTTCGAGGGGGGGTCCGGGCCCTTATATACGCCCTTGATCAAATTATTTCAGTATTAATTTGAATAAATGTTTGTCGCTCAGAACTGTAGACGACCTCTGTACCAATAGGGTTAACTCAAGTTATTATTTAAATAATAATTTTTTTATTTTTTTTAGTTAATTTTCAGTCTCTACTTGTTAGATTATGTTATAGAAACATGAAGGTTTTACAAGATAAATTTTCTTAATTTATTATAATAAACTAGTGAGTTTGAATATGAACTTGTCTAGACCAGTGGTTCCCAACCTGGGGGCGATCGCCCCCAAGTGGGCGATTTGGTTTCTCAGGGGAGCAATAAATAAGTGAGGGGCGATGAGTATTCGAAAGGGAAAAAATCTGGTGTGACTGGCGCACAGCACACAACTTTCTCTTACCCTTCGGTAAGAGAAAGTTGCCACTGTGCTGGTCACACCAGATTTTTTGTGTCGAGATATATTTAGTTTCCGATAGCACCTTAGTTTCAAACTTGCATTTTAAATGTTGACTGCTTCAAATAAACTATGGTTATTTTTCAAAATTTTAATCTCATATTTGGACATTTTATACACAATAGAGAATCGTAAATAAATACAAAATTTCATAAGAATTGGAAAAAAAAATTTTAAGTGCCTAAAAAGTTCCAAAGGGGACCCCCTATTGAATCGAAATTAACATACAAATCCCTATAGGAAATTAACATTAGGTCTATGAGAGAAGGCGGAGAGACAGGCGATAATGTTTGCAAGTGAGAGAGAGAGAGATATATATGTTTTCTCCTAAGCAATTAAAGACACAAATAAATTTTAAAAAAATGGGAATTTAAATAATAATTGATTTTTAATCTAATAAAAAGAAAAAGATTTAAATTCCGTTACCATGGCAACCATTTCTATCTTTCCTATGAAGAACAAGAGTAAAGTGGTCTTCAGAAGATTTCAACGGCAAAATGAGAATATACATTTTAAAGAGCATCTAAAAAATAATTGATTTTTGAATTTTAAAAAAAAATCCTTGGAGGGAATTTTGAGAAAATCGAAAAAAACTGAAAAAGTACATCAGTAAAGTACTAGTACTTTTTGGCCGATTTTGTTCAAAAGCTTATTTTGAGCGTGTGGGAAGGTACCTAAGTTAAATATAAAATTTCAATCCGGTAGCTCAATTCCTTCATGCTAAAAATCTGTCCACACATACAGACACACACACACACACACACACATACATACACACACACACACACACAGACCAATTTGCGGGACCCACTTTTTTTGGACTCAGGGGACCTCAAAACATGTATATCCATCAAAATCTCGACATCGAATTTTTGACATGATCGCAATACTTTCTCTCCTATATATTTCATATATAGGCTAAGAGAAAGTAAAAATTATTAATTTACTAAAATTTAAAAGAAGAGAAATCAAAGAGAAAAATCCCCTATTTACAGGATGGTCAGGATAGAAGAGGAGAAAATATTGTCATAAAATAAAATTGTCTGATGATAATTCCAATCTAGAATCGAAACATTTAATAAACACATTCATAATAAAAATCTCCTAGGATCAGGATATTTATTTTTAACTTTGAAATAAAGTACTTTTTTTTTTTATTAAAAATTTTAAATAATCTTTTGTACGTAAATGCAGATGCAGATCACAGAATCTGATTAAATTTGAACCATGTAAATTTATGTATGTAAAGCGGGTATACCAGTCTTTCCCAAACTGGGCGCCGCGGCACTCCTGGGCGCCGCGTCTGGTCTCTTGGGGTCACGTGAACATTTTTCTATACTAAATATTATACTAATTTTTTCCCTGAGGTATACGGTATTTCTGTAAGATGCATAAAGTTATACTAGAGCTAAGACTGCTTTGGTTGTTTTCATATAAGCCTACGGTAATATTATTGTTTAATAAACTTTGGATCAAATTAAAATTAGGCTTACAATGAAAATTAAAAGGGGGGGGGGCGCGATAGGTGTTAGACAACCTCCAGAAAGGGGCGATGGGCCAAAAAAGGTTGGGAACCACTGGTTTAGATCGAAACGTCAGAGTAGAGAAACAAATATAAATAATTTCTCTTCTTCGTATACGAGATAGTTAGAAAGCTGCCATTCATAATTTGTAGATGATTTTATTAAATAAATGAAGGCTGATATTTTCTATTTTGTTGAAAACAAAATTGTCTCTCTTCATTTGGCTGCCGTTCTTCAAAAAATGAATTGCAATTGGCCTCCTCTGCATTTTCTTTCTTTTGGCCGTAAATTAAATACTTTTTCATATGTGATTGTTTTCTAAAATAAAAATAAATATCTTCCGAATTAAAGAACCATCTGTTATCAAGAAGATAAATCTTGCGCAAAAAAAAAAGCGAACAATGGATTTTGAAATTCCATTTAATTTGAAATTCTCAGCAACAAAAAAAAAAAACAAAAAAACGAATTCTAATTAATGTCAACATTTCTTTATTAGTAATTTGGAAGATATTTTTGCCATAGTTTGTTATTTTTGTGTGAATGTCTCCGTGTGTGTGTGTGTGTTTGTGTTCTTTTTTTATATTTATTTAAGATCGTCATCACTAGTCCAAAAAAAAAAAAAAAAAATGGTCATACGGGTATTAATAGTGTCGTCGTCGTCGTCGTCTTCAAATTTCGAACTCGTCAAAAAAAAAAAAGAAGTGAGTGAATTCCAGCACCCTCTCCCTTGCCCCCAACCCCCTTTAAAGGAATGACTGTAACAAAGAACAAATGTGAACGTTGTTTTTTTTATCCCCTCCCCCCTCCCCCTCCCCCCTTCTTCCTTTTCGCTCGTAAAAAAATAAAAATATTGCTTCTATCTTATGTGAAATATTTTTGAAATTAAAGAACAAAAATAAGAATAAGTATTATAATATATATATACTATTAATAATATATATATTTAATTATGTGAGATCACTAGAGTGTTAAAATTAAGGTTTACACAACATAGACAGACAGACAGACAGCCACTGTATATATATATACACCTTGAATTCGAAAACACTCTCTATTTCCCCGCGCCCCTCCACAGGTCCCGAGCATCCCATCCTCCTCCCTCTACACTCAGTCAGCATATAAAACAAATAATTATGACTTATTCTATAATTTGGGAATCAGCCTATTGTTTTGGTTGTTGAAAAAATGGGATTTGTTTGACTCTTAACAACGAATGACACACTACTGTACTTTTATTTGATGGAGGTATATAGCTGGGTGTTGATAATCAAATAGGTAGAATGAATGAGCCGGCAGCTAGTTATATTTCAATTTATTAATAAACCAGGGCCGACGTTTCGGTCACATATGGGACCATCTTCAGGGCAGGTTAATGTCTGAAAATACATGGCCAAGTTATATTGGACATACACAATTGTATGTAGCTTAATCATGATAATGCCTTAAATTTTATTATTAACATACCATGGACAGAGAGTGACGTCCATGGTATGATAATAATAAAATTTAAGGCATTATCATGATTAAGCTACATACAATTGTGTATGTCCAATATAACTTGGCCATATATTTTCAGACATTAACCTGGCCCTGAAGATGGTCCCATATGTGACCGAAACGTCGGTCCTGGTTTATTAATAAATTGAATTAGCTGCTTGCTCATTTTTTCTACCTATTTGATTATACTACTGTAATAAACTATATAGTACGAATAGGTGTACCAATTAAAATTGGCACTAAAACCGGGAAAAACATGCGGTACAACGTTTACATAATTTTGACAGCGGGGTAGTGGCGGATTAAGGTCGTCTGGGGCCTCTAGTAGGGTGGGTCGTTTTGCCACTTTATTTTTTCGGAGCGACCCTTCAAAAGTGGCCCAGCCACATGAACATAACAGATATAAATTTTTTTCTAAATCGGACAATATCTTCTGTGAGAATTTTTATTATTTCAAATTTTAGCAATTTCACAATGCTAGTTATATGCCCCTGGAAGGGCCAGAAATGCATCCTCTGAGGCCGAAAATATTCATAAAACATAACAAAATCTATTTGGTATATTTTCGAAATTCGAAAGCCGACTCTATCCTCTCACTTGTAACGAGAAGGGCATTTCAATAGCAGTTTTTGTTATTTAAAGTGCATAAATCTCATTATTGCACATGAAGCTATATAAGACTTTTTACGACAACCGTTATATATGATAATATCTATTGTGGGTCCAGGCATTTCTATTTAAGCCATTTGGTATCCAAATGCCTTAAATAAAATCATCGGACTACCTGGGGTCCGAACGCGTTCGTTCTAGAAGGTAGGCACGCTACCTACTACAACAAGCCCGAGGGCATTTACTAATGTTAACAGTAAAAGCGTGGAAAAAAATAAATACGTTTATTATGTTTTCATTAATGAGTGTGTTGTTACATTTGGACTCTTCGCGGCCCCTCTGCGGGTAATCCATGGGGGCTTAATACTTTAAGAGCCCTTGTCTAGGCCATGGAGCGCTCAAGAGGACAACGAAAGGTTTCGCTGATATTAGAATTTCAATTATTCCCTTTGAAGATGGCCTAGAAAGGGGGCTGAAACGTCAGTCAGGGGCGGCTAGTAATTAGATTTGGCTGGAAAGTTTGACTCTGACTTAAAATTTAAAATTTTTAATACTTAATGCGCATTTCGATTCATTTTTGAATTTTTTTCTGATTTTTCTTTACGTACAGTTGAAATGATAAATAAATGAAATTTACAAGAATAAAAGAAATTGTAATTGATTTTAAAGACCCTTT
>JAKCPI010020470.1:0-11174 GCA_023213315.1 Euborellia annulipes | reverse complement strand
ACAACTGCTGAATTATTTTCTCTCCTTTTTTTAAATACTATCAGTAATTTCATTTCTAATAAGATGAATAAAACAAATAAAATTTTATGATATATATATATAAGATGCTGGATATTGTATTCCTTCTGAGTTCCAAAAACATGCTTCGAAGAGAAGTTTTTTGGTCCAAATCACATCTAAAATAAAAAATAAATAAGCTTAATTGATTTAATTAAGTTTTACTTAAATAATTACAAAAAGATTTAAGATGATGAAGATGACTAAAATACATTTAAAAAAATAGAAGATAGGTAAAGATTCTGATTGCATCTAACTTTTAAAAATAATTTATATAAATACTTCTAAACATGTGAATTAATATGATAATTTTGATAGAAAAGGTCAGATTAAATTTCCTCCCTATTCACTCTCAATTATTTGACGGACCTTCCTTAAAAGTTCAATCTACATAGGAAATAAGAATTTTAAAAAATCCAGTAAATCATAATTTTAAAAACTAAGAATAATTGAGAAATATTTTAAAACGAAAACACGTAATTACAGTATTTAAACTAATAGAAAAAAAGGGGAAAAAAAATATTTGTCAAAGTGAAGGCAATAGTGAATGAGTTAATAAAACGAATAATCTATTTAGTTTATATAATGCAGATATTAAATTAAGAATAAATATTAAATAATTAAAAGATTAAAAGAAATGAAATATTAAACAAAATTGAAAATAAAATTTGACAGACAGACAAAAAGACAAGTTATCATATTAAATCACGAGTTTAGAATATTTTTAATTATTTAATTTATTGAAAATAATAATCCTGAATCAATTAAATAAAGATTTAAATGCATTACTGACCTTAATAATTAGAAATAATTTAAGATGAAATATGAATAAGTTGATCTGATGAGATGACATGTGAGCAGGGCATGTGAGAAATATTTTAGCCAGTCATGGAAGAGATAAAGAGACGCGGCATTCGCTTGCCTTTTCAATGGAGTCAAAAGTCAGAGCAACCGAGCTTCTCGATTTTATTTCTTCTTTTGAAAAAAATTATTATAATTTATATAAAAAAATAATTAAATATAATTTATTCCTTATTCAAAAAATTAAATTAAATCAATATATAAAATATATTTGAAAACAATTTGCCAAATGTCAGATTCTCTCTCATTGGTGCCAAATTTGAAATTGTCTTTTAATTCCCTTAACTTCTATTCACAAATATTCAAATAATAATTGATTTGTTTTCTATTATTCTTTTTTAAATGGTAAAGAATTTAAATTTAATTTCTAAAATTGACCATAATTGAGATTGGATAAAAAATAGACAATTTTTTACGTTTTAAAAAGTGATAGATAGTTAAAAACAAAATTAATTACTAATATTAATTTTTATCGACCCACGCGATAAATTTTCCAATATATTTTATATGCTCAATCTAATGCAATTTTTGTTTCTTTTCTTTTAATTAGAGATTTATATTGATCTTATTGATGGTGGGCTCAATATCCGGCCTCCAGTGCTTTCCAGTTGAAAAATTCCAATGCCAGGGGAATGAGAGTTTTTTGCAGGCTACTGGTCCAAGAGGAAAGCGCAACTATGCCCCCAGAAAGGCCGCCCATTTTTGACAATAGGTTTATTAGATTAAAAAAAAAACATTAAAACAAGATGTATTATTGCGACTCGGGTTTTGTCTGGTAAGGTCCTTGGGCAGCACAGGGCACCCGAGGGCCCCTCAGAGCAGTGCGAGGGCTGCCTAAGTTTGCACACAGCGAGGGCGTGGATCTGGGAAAGTGTGGGCTTGGGCTGTTTGTGTACTGTACATCCACGTTGGGCTTGAATCGAACAAACCTATTCTTTTTTTAAATATCGATCCTTTGTGTTGCTTTGTGCTGCTCTCTCTTATCAAATTTCAGTACTATTAATGACATTTTGATTAGCTCATATATATATATAAAGATTAAAATGAATTATTAATAAAACATTTCATTATAATCACTTCATCAAATCTCGGTTTGTTTATTAATCATATTTTATCTTATAATTTTTATGTCCAATTTAAAAAATGACTGAGCATGTTCTGGGCATAGGGCTTGGGTTATTTTTGCTTTTATCCCTCTGGGTTACCTCCTTAGTTTTATGTACTGTCTCTCTTCAAACAAATAAGAATTTACTTGCATTAATATTTATTTTTATTCCAAGCATCTTAACATTAATACTAATTTTGATTCCCCAAGAATCCGAAACGCCTGCTCCGGCCGTTTATAAAGTATGCATTTTTACTAATCAATCAATATTTAATGATTTGATATTTATTAATCATTATTTCATCTTTATTTTAGGTTTACGATAATTTATTTGCATGTAGAATTTCTCTTTTGATATTGTTAAGTATTTCTACAATCATTGGTTTTGTTGTTTTGCTTCTCACACATTTGATGGAACCTCACCATGCCCAGCCTATAAAAAATTGGAAATTTTAGAATAAGAAAATGTTCGCCAAAAGACTGACTTCAGATTTAAGGAGACTACTTCAAGTAAGTTTGGTATTTCATATAAACATGCACTTGTCAGCCTATCTGCTTGTGATTTAAACTGAAGTAACTTTTTGCCCCTTAAGAATTTTTCTTATGGTCGTCTTGAAATCTTGAATTTCCTAAACGTTTGATGACTATAGTTAATTTGATTTAAGGACAAGATCCCCCGGTAAAAAATAAAAATTTCCTGGAAGGTAGAAAGTTTATTACTCGATTTATTCCTTTGATTTCTGTATTTCACTTTCTGAACATCAAGAAAATAGAGTCTTGAATAAATTTAATTCACATGAAACAACGTTCAACTTAGGAATCGAATAAATTTGATTAAAAATCTGATTTTACTAGAAAATTACATAACAAATTATTATATATATATAATTTGTTGTCCCTCCCTACAGAGGCTTATTCGAGAAAAAAGATCCGTCATATATATAATTCTTTTAAGATATCTTTTGATTTGGGAATTAGGATTTAAATCTGTCTTTGTAAGCTAAATTTGATTTCTAAACAATTTTATTTTAGATAATTGTTCACATTTGCATAATGTATGGTCTAGTAATATGGTATTATGAGATTGAATATATTCATCAATCAAATATATTACATTCCTAAGTTTGTTTACTGCAATATTATGTTTCATGTAAATTAATTTTATTCTATGTCTGATGTAGGTCCGAAACTATTGACTCGCATTCACCTTGCTTTTGAAAATCAAAAAATAAAGAAAATTTTTCGATTTGGATACAACTTTGGGAAAAAAATTTTTTTCTCATCGTTTCATATCTGTCAAATATTTTTCCTAGGTTAATAAGAAGTTTTATAAGTTAATTTAGTATAAGGGTATTTTATGGCTGGTAGAATTTAAAGGAATGAAATTAGAAGAAAAATCACCAGAATTTTTCTTTAAATATATATTTCAACACTAGCTGACGTTTCGTTTTTTTCATGTGTTTCTTCATATACATATATTTTGATTAATCTATTAAATTAATTTAGATATAACATCAGGAAAAAAGTTTCGTTCAAATCAACTTTTTCCTTCTTCTATCACCAATAATATATTTATTTTTTCTAATTGATAATTACTCAGGGCAGTACAATTTCATCTATCTAACATTAGATGAAATTGTACTCCCTAGTCCATTATTATTGTATTGGTGATAGAAGAAGGAAAAAGTTGATCTTAAAAACTTTTTCCCTGATGTTATATCCTAAATTATTTAATACCGGATACAATTCAAAATATATGTATATGAAGACTAACACACTCAGCAACACAAACTCACTACTGTTATATTATTTAAAAAAAATTCTGCTCATTTTTAACTTTCATTCCTGTTATAAGTTAATTTATTTTAGCACCACCAACAAATGAAACCTGCCCTGACAAAAAATTTAATTCTCCTTCATTATATATATATATATACAACATTGGCAGACTTCTATCTTCTATACTTTTAAGATTGAGTTGTTGAGTTGATTTGTCATCTTAAATATATATATATATATTTTAATTTTTCACCTTAATAAGAAAATTACATCCAATTTTTTTTAGGTATCTCTCTCCAGTGTTTATTGTGATAATCAAATTCCTTCAAGACCTCTTCTAATAAATCGTTCATTGACTAACTCAAGCACGCTAAAGAAAACATTTACAATACTCGACAACGATGATTTCGAGAAGCGCGTAATCAATTCGACGGTACCAGTGATTGTCAATTTCCACGCTGAATGGTGTGATCCATGTAAAATTCTCACTCCAAAATTAGAAGAACTTGTCAATGCCACCAACGGTGTCGATTTGGCCGTTGTTGATGTGGAAAAAAATCCAGAATTAGTTCACACCTTTGAGGTAAAAGCCGTGCCAGCGATACTAGCAATTCGCGATGGCCACGTCGTTGACAAATTCATCGGACTAGTTGAAGCAGCTATGATAGAAAAATTGATCAAAAAAATATCGGAAAATTAATTGATTTAAAATGAAAAATAGTCATCGACTTCATGCCTTAGCAGTAAACTAGCTTTAAAACTACTAAGATATTTATATAATCTATACTTATTATTTATTTATTTATTTTTATACTTATTTTGTATCTCTTTTGAGATATTTTCTTTACTCTGTTTCTAAAAAATAAATAATATATATATATATATGAATAGATAAGAAATTATAATAATAATAGTAAAAATATATTATGTAAATATGGAATTCTGTTTTTATTTCGTCGGTCCAGTTCAAGACCGGTCTAACTCAAAAAATGCAATTTTGAGTTTTTTGCACAAATTATCTTCAAATTGCCTCTACTTTGTGCAAGTTCGTTTCTTAATCACCTTAGTGGATCACCCCTAGATTGGGCGCGGGTAAGTGAGCCATCTTGGAATTGTGGAGCGGGGGGCCGTGCAAAAGTGAATCATCTCTTTAAAAACATGAAATATTTCGGTGCGAGAAAGGATCATCTTGGAGTTTTGCCCATAAATTATTGAAAAAAAATTAAACCTTAAATTTATAAGAGAGTTCTACGATTGTGATGATTCATCTAAAATTTCAGCAATCGGATAACGCAGGCAACGGTTATGAACGGAAAGGAAAAGCACAAACTTTAATCGGCTCTTCTGAAAAAACGCTTTTTTTGAGTTAGACCAGTCTCATACTGGACCAACGATTTGTTCCCTGTATTACTCCCTTTTTTTGTTGATATATCCATTATGAAATTATTCTCAGGGCTCAAACTTGTGTGAGTATGTGAATGGCGACCCCGAGTTACCCGTGCTAGGACTGGCATAGGCTATTATTTTACCCACAGTTAAGAACAGAGCTCCAGAGCTAGCTTCAGGTTCAAAGTCACAGTATATTCATTTTAAGAAGAAATAGTGTTAAAACTGAGGCTCTAGTTATGAAAGTTTTTACTTTCGCAGCTTTCATGAAACATCCTTAATACTGAACCCTACATAAAAATATGAGTCAGAGCCAGTCGAAATTGTAAGTTTCCTGCCTCAGCTCTATAGGTAAGAGAAAGTAAAAAGTGGTTTTGGCGACATGGTGTGTCTGTTGTCTGTGTTCAATTTAAAGCATGAAGGAATTGAGCTACGAGGTTGAAATTTTATATTTAAGTTACGCACCCAACTGAGTAGTGAAAATAAGCTTTTGATCGAAATCATCCAAAAAGTACTAGTACTTTATCGATGTAGTTTTTCAGTTTTTTTCGATTTTTTTAAAATTCGCTCTAACGATTTTGAATAAAATTCATAAATCAATTATTTATTAGATCCTCTTTAAAATGTATATTCTCATTTAGCCATTGAAATCTTATGAAAACCACTTTACTCTTGTGTACTCCATAGAAAAGAGAGGAGAAATAGTTGCCATGCATGGGCGTAACTAGAGAATTTGGCTGGGAGGGGGGGGGGGGGGCATGGGACCAGCTATCCTGCGAGGGGGCCTGGAAAGCCCCATATTTTCTCAATTTTTCTTGGGGCAGGGAGCTTTCTGGGGGGGGGCACCCCCTAGTTACGCCCAGGGTGCCATGGTAACAAATTATCAGTGGCGTACCGAGGGGGGCGAGGGGGGCGGTCCGCCCCAGGCCCCGAGCCGGCATAGGCCCCCATATTTTTATAAAAAAAAATTTAATGAAAATTTCCCTTTGAGAGGCCCCGGGGCCCTCAGGGCTCAAGTAAAAATGGAAAAATTTAGATAAAAAAAGAAAATTTAATGAAAATTTCTCTTTGAGAGGCCCCAGGGCCCTCAGGGCTCAAGTAAAAATGGAAAAATTTAGATAAAAAAGAGAAAATTTCCCTTTGAGAGGCCCCGGGGCCCTTGGGGTTCAGGGGTATACGGTATTTTAAAAATATTTTTGTGTATGGAGGAGAGGGATATTTAAAGGTGAGCACCCCCCAAAAAAAAAAAAAAAAATTCAATATAAGGCCCTGTTAAGGCAGAAAAAACAATCTTCAACACATAAAATTCAAATTTATTATAAAACAAAAAAATAGATATATACAATAACAAAGAACAATTAAATAGTTTTTTTTTTTAATTAAGCTAGGTGTTTAGTTAACAAGGCAAAAGTGGTTATAAATACGCTTATAGCGTATTAAGTATTAAATATACAGAGAAAAAATATATTTTTTTATTTAATTTCTTTTCTAACGTTCAAGAGTTCTTTATTAATTTTTTTAATATGGTTAATTAAATAAAAGTAAACCAAAGAGAGGTGAAAAGAAATATAGAAAATTGGTTCTACTCATCGGACGTAGAAGACAGCAAGGCCGAGGTTCCAGGTTGATTGAAGATCTCTTTTCGATGAATAGAGTCACCAAATTCAAAGGATGGAGACGGTTGAGTCTATTTATCAACGTTCCACAAACAAATAGATATGCAGGATGCAAAGCCGAGTTACTACAAGTTCGCCAGGGGTGACTTGTAGCCGACAGTGGAGAGCCCAAGAGATGATCGAGAATGCACGCGAGATGAGTGCAATTCAACGAAACAAATTGGAATACGATGCAGGATGCAAAGCCGGTATACTACAAGATCGCCAGGGGTGACTTGTGGTCGGCAGTGGAGAGCCCAAGAGATGATCGAGAATGCACGAGAGATGAGTGCAACTCGACGAAACGTAAAGGAATGCGAGGAGAGCGGGAAGCCCACCAGTGCAAGGCAACGAAGATGGCGAAGATAAGAAAAAAAGAAGGCTCATTTAGAGGGTAAAAAAAAAATAAAAAGAAAACTTGAAAAATTTAAATGTCACTAAAATAATATAAATATAAAATTCCCTAAATGTGGCGGAAGTTTTAAAACTGCCGTAACATACCGGGCCCCATGACCGAACGGTCATCAATAGTTTGATGTTCGATATGGGTTAGGAGTAGATAGAATAATAGGATGGCGACGAGATGATACAATATCGGCTTGATCGATTCAACCACCAGCCTTAGAATATTTTGGTTGTCTATGAACGGTTTAAAATGAAATCGTTTGCTGATTTTCTCTAGTTGTTGATTGTTAGAGATTGTCTTAACCTCTGTTTTTTTCTTAACAAAGCATAAGAGTTTTCTATTTTCTTCTTGGGGAGTAGAAAATGAAAAATTCAAGTTGTCAGAACATTGATCCCATTTTCGTCCCAGGATCATGGATTCTTGAAGTAGAATGTTTGAAGGTTGATTAGTATCGACCAACTTCTTTGATTTTAAAAATGTATAGATAGCCTCATTATTGGATTTCCATTTTTCAAATTGGAAACTTCCTTGATTGGCTGAATGAGATAAAAAATAGGATATCGGTACATTTTAGAAAAGTATCGATGTTGATTGTGCCCACAAGTTCGATATATTCATTCTTTTTGAGTGTATCGATTTGTAGTGTTTTCTGTTCACGATGATTGGGTTTTTTTCCAAAACGTCCTTCAAGGGATAACCAGACTTTTAGGGGGTTCGGAAAGGAGTTCCCTAAAATCGGAGGTTTTTCTTCGAATGGTAATGATACCTCCACTCTTTGTGAGTCTAACATCTTAGTTGTTTTCACCAATGATTTCTCAACTAGAGAAGGGGCAGCATTATTTGGAATTGATAGAGGTTTTTCTTGAGACCAATATCTTTCAAATGGGGGTACCAACGCAGGGTAAGTAATTTCAAGGAAATTAATTTTTGGATGGGTCCTAGGAATGGAAGATGGTCCAGAGCCTAGTAACAACCAACCGAGAGATGAATCAAACATACTGGGAGCGCCTTCAGGAGTAGGAAGTTTCTTCCCAGTAAATATCGTGCTGCAAAAGTCGACTCCTAAAATTCCATCGATTTGTGAGGGAATATGAAATTTAGGGTCAGCTAATTCTTGATCTTGTAAAAAGGTCATGTTAGAGATGTCGACTGGTGCAGAAGGAAGTTTAATGTTGAGATTTTCAACTACATAAAATTCTCCAGATATTCGTTCTTCAGAAAGACTATTTCTAGGTCGAATATCGGCATAAGTGGCATATTTTATTTCAGAGAGAGGTATAGCACCAACTCCGGTTAATTTTAAATTCGTGCGGACTAGTTTTAAATTAAGCTTCTTTGCAATTCTTGATGAAAGAAGTGAAATCTCACTGGCCGAGTCGATTAAAAACCGACCTTGAACCATTTCATTGTTCTTATTTAAAATAGAAACAATAGCGGTAGACAAAATAGGTGTAGTAGTCTGAGGAAGATTAGTTTGTATATGAAAACTCTGTCTTGTCTCTTCTCCAGACGAGGTGGCAACACCTTCATCTTTCTTTGCAGCAAAGTGCAAAAGACTATGGTGGTTACCTTTACAGGTTACACATTTTTCATGTTTACAAACATTGATTGCGTGTTTGTAAGTTAAACATATCAAACATATATTGAATGAACGTATTTTCTCTGATCTTTCTTTTGGTGAAAGAGCTAAGAAAATAGGACATTTTATGACCGGGTGAGTCTGTTTACAGACCGGGCATAAATGTGTTAAACTAACACTTGGTTTTGTGTCAGTATTAGACGTGTGAGAAGGAGTGTTTGCAACGAAACATTTCGACTCCTTTGAATTCTTCTCAAAAGATTTCGATTTAAAATCATTTTTATTGATTTTATCATTCGAAGATGATTGAATTTTCTTAATCTCATTAGAGATTTGTGAGGTTGTTTTAAGAGTTTGAACGCGGGTACTCAAGTATTCGAGAAGTGACTCGTATTCAGGAACATTTTTCCCTGGGTTATTTAATAACCAGGGCTGAAGGGTGGTGGCATCACACCGCTTCATTAAGGCACGAAGAATTAATAAATTCCAACTCGAAGTATCAATGTTGTGAGATTGAATCTCGTTAAGAATATTCCTAGTTTCAACGACTAAGTTAAATATAGTTTCAGGTTCTCCTGATTCGGTATAGGGAAGATTAAAAAATCTATCCGCAAGAGTAAAAAGAATTTCCCGTTCATTATCATAATAAGAGGAAAGGGTATCTAGACAAATTTGGTAATTAAGATCAGTGATCTTATACGATTTAATCATGTCCGCAGCGGGACCTGTGACATGAGTTTTTAAAATTGACAATTTCCTGGCATCACCTAATGAAGTATCAGAATGTACCAGTGAATTAAATAAATCGTAGAATGATTCCCAGTTTTCTATTTTTCCATCAAATGTGGGTAATTTAACAGAATGAAAGGAACTTGGTTTATAATTATTAATAATGACTGGTTTTTCATCTTCCGATTTTATAGGAAGAGGTTTTGGAATTTGTGTAGTTAATTCCAATAGGAGAAGATCCAATTTTCCCAGTTCAGTAAAATGAGGTTTGAGTTTATCAAATTGAAGAGTTGAGTTGCTCATAGCAGAAGATAGATCATCTAGTTCTTTACTATATGATTGAACTTTTTTGTGAAAACCATCAAATGAATTTATTTGAGATTTATCTAAAGTTTTAAAAAGATTTGCCATGCCTTGAATGTGTATCTCAAGACAGGCAAGTTTATTTTTAAGAGTATTTTCATCTAACTCTTGAGCGGCCATTTTTAATAAAAATGATTTATTTTATTTTAATAAAAATATAATAGTTAAAATTGTAGGTTGAATGTAAAATTGTATGAAAAGAAATTAAATATTTACATATTAATATAAAATATTAGATTAATATTATTTCTGAATATTTTCACAAAATTATTTTTATTTTTGATTTTAACAATTTGACTTAATCAAAAATTTAAAGAATATTTCTCTTTTTTATCAGAAGTTGACGGTACAAGATCACGTCGCAGGGTCACCATAAAATTTAAATAATATATGTTAAGGCAGAAAAAACAATCTTCAACACATAAAATTTAAATTTATTATAAAACAAAAAAATAGATATATACAATAACAAAGAACAATTAAATAGTTTTTTTTTTTAATTAAGCTAGGTGTTGAGTTAACAAGGCAAAAGTGGTTATAAATACGCTTATAGCGTATTAAGTATTAAATATACAGAGAAAAAATATATTTTTATTTAATTTCTTTTCTGACGTTCAAGAGTTCTTTATTAATTTTTTAATATGGTTAATTAAATAAAAGTAAACCAAAGAGAGGTGAAAAGAAATATAGAAAATTGGTTCTACTCATCGGACGTAGAAGACAGCAAGGCCGAGGTTCCAGGTTGATTGAAGATCTCTTTTCGATGAATAGAGTCACCAAATTCAAAGGATGGAGACGGTTGAGTCTATTTATCAACGTTCCACAAACAAATAGATATGCAGGATGCAAAGCCGAGTTACTACAAGTTCGCCAGGGGTGACTTGTAGCCGACAGTGGAGAGCCCAAGAGATGATCGAGAATGCACGCGAGATGAGTGCAATTCAACGAAACAAATTGGAATACGATGCAGGATGCAAAGCCGGTATACTACAAGATCGCCAGGGGTGACTTGTGGTCGGCAGTGGAGAGCCCAGAGGATCGAGAATGCACGAGAGGTGAGTGCAACTCGACGAAACGTAAAGGAATGCGAGGAGAGCGGGAAGCCCACCAGTGCAAGGCAACGAAGATGGCGAAGATAAGAAAAAAAGAAGGCTCATTTAGAGGGTAAAAAAAAAATAAAAAGAAAACTTGAAAAATTTAAATGTCACTAAAATAATATAAATATAAAATTCCCTAAATGTGGCGGAAGTTTTA